>JAMKCH010025865.1:0-18931 GCA_023653785.1 Ophioderma brevispina
AATTTATGTTATTTACTTACTTAAAAATGCACTGGCACTTTCAACGAAATACCAAAATTCCTTTCAATTTTGCCAGCTCCCGTCATCTCTGAATAAAACCATGCCTAGTGGTTTTATTATAAAACTTTGTTCTGTTAACCCATAAGGGCACTGAATTGGGCTTATCATTTCAGGTAAGCGTTGTCTGCATGTAGTCGGGGGGTGTGGAGGGAGCATGCTTCTCCTGGTGGTCCTAAAAAAAAGTATAAAAGAAGAAGCTATGGAAATAAAGCTCACAGTGCGAAAAAAAAATGCATAATCCACTATTTTCCAAATGCAAAAATAAGACTGTTTTTCCAAATGTTCTAATATATTGGAATATTTTTTTTTGGTCCTCTTTTTAATGTCTCTTTAAACTGTTAAAATGCGAATCATTTTGTTTTGTGTCACAACACCATTGTCTCATCTCAGGATTTAAAAAATATATATAATTTTGATGTCATTTTGAGTTTATGTAATTGAAATTTTAAAAAAAAAATGTGATCCTCCCATTTTAGTGTTTACAATTGATTGTCCCCTACTTAAAGCCCCTGTTTTATGAAAGTCTTATTTATTACAATAAAACCAGAATAACACAAAATATATTACATCTGGCATAGTTCTGCCATGATTTGGATTGTTATTCCGCTAACTACTATATTAAATCAAGATGCCAGTTCTCTGACACGTGATTTGGATTATTTATTCGCTAACTACATCCTTTTTAAATTTTAGAAGTTTTAATTGCGAGCAAGTATGATTTATCCTCACCTTTTTTTCTATAGAGAAATGTGCATCTAGCGGGCACTATTACATAAAAATCATGGGGGATGGGGTCGAAACAAGAAAATGCTACACACCTTCTAGGTAAAAAGAAACCTACCCCCTAAACTAGGTAAAAAGACATGTTACCTCTAATTCTAAAAGTTAAAAGTTGTGTGTTGTATTATGTATATGTCTTTCCCATTCAGAATTTTGCAACTAAACTACCTCTTGACAGTCATTCATGGAGACCACAGAACCTACGACGCAAACTATACAGCCAGTGGTATACTTGCAAAACCCAACCCTCCCACGCAACATGATATACGTCAATGATGGGAACCCTCCAAGCAGACACGATTACGTCAACAGACGGGAGACCTCCAAACAACCTGATTACAACATCCAGGACGGGATCCCTCCAAGCAGACCGATTACATCAATGACAGGGCCTGTGTACACTTGCGACCGATCTCCTCCCCGCAGCCGTCCCGACTACCCAGGGCCTATTTGAACCAAAGGAACCACAGAGGATCGGACAGGCGTACCAGAATTCGCATGGACCGAAAGAGCTTGGGCACCATAAGGGAGTGGTTCCCATCCCGATGATCATCTGAGGCAGGACCGGGATGACTTTGGTGGAGAGCGTCCTTCAATCCATGTTCTTTAAGATTCAGTCACAGTTGTTGGACGATTGAGATCTGTGCATGTCATCAGGCCTTAAAAGGAGGTGGGAAGGGCCCAAGACCACCCAGTCCCTACCAGGAAGGTCAAACTTTGCTGCATCTAGTGAGTAGAATAGAACAAATGTTAGTTATCTATGGTGTAATTGGTGTACTTGCAGTAATCGTAAATCCTTTGAGTATTTGTTAATTTGGTTTCAAGTTTCAACTAATTTCTCTGTATGATATCACAGATTTGAACATATATTTGTCCCGCCGTCAACAGTGGGTGGCGGTGGGGTTGGGGTGGGGGGGGGGGGGATTAATGTTCCTTCCCCCTCCCCCCTTTTTTTAATTTTATCCTAAAAAAAATCTCCCACCCCCCACCAAAGAAAAATGGAAAATTTCAAAAAATAAAAAAAGTAAAAAAAATCACCAAATTTGGGTACAATAAAAGCATTTTGAGCCAAAATGGTTTACAACACTTCAAATTTGGATATTTTTCCCCTTCAAGAAATTCGGCACTGCACTTCAAGCGAAACCAGATTGACCAGGAGACTGAAACAAGCTTTAGCATTCAAAAGGTCATCTGAGATCACTCTGATAATATGGTCATGTTAATCACATTCGTATATGAAATTGGTCTCATTTTTTGGAAAAGTGAAGTCCATTAAAACCTTCATAGTTAATGAGGATCACCATCAAAGTTATCTAAGGTCGAGTTTGCTTTTCTGATAAAAAAAAAAATGGTAAACCTTCACTTAGAAGTACCCTGACGCAATGCCATGAGGTATTACAATTGATTCCATCTTGCGCTGTAGTGAGTTTATGAGAGAACTTGCCAGAATAAATGGCCCTACTCATTTGCATACTTGGGACTTCTATGTCGACCATTCTTCCAAGACATTTTGGCAGGGCATTCATCACACACTGTGTAATAATATTGCTGTACTTGTTTCTATTTACACTGTAGTCTAGTTGTATGCATCTTTCATTTGGTGATGTATATAATTGTATATATTTTTGTTCTTTCACAATTTATGCATCCAATAAAAATTTAACCTAAGAAGAGACAAACAAGTAATTACAAAAATAAAGGGAAGGCATGAAAGCAAATCAAGTAATCTAGTTACTTTTACTTAAGCAACTAAGAAGGTACCAGTATGGGATGTGACTCAAAAATATTAGGTAAAAACCATTCTAAAATTGGTTGAATAGTTTAAAAAAATTTTACCATTGTGGTGAAAACTTAAATTCCTCGACAGAAAGACTATTTTCAACTGGCGATGGATGTGGACATTGATGATTCCATTGGCCAGAGATGCATGCCTCCCCTTCCCCAGCCCGATCACCTGACATCCCGTCCCCTCCTTACAAACCCAACCCACATCTGACAACAAGACCTCCCCATCACCTCCCCTTCTGCAGTCTCCCGCCACCTCCCCCACCATTATCATCACACCACCGCGCTCGCAGTGCACGCCATGTCACCCCACTGGAACCCTGCACCACACAAATCGCCCCAACATTCCACCACCCTTCACCCTAAAAGTTAAACCTTGGTGTTTGTGTGCCATTTCACTAATTTATAAAGATCTATTTTTAACTGTTTAAAGTAATGAACATTTTCTTTCTCATTCTTCTTTCATTTCACAGCATGTTTCATGTTTTTAGTGTATCTAGGCACCTTCCTATATTCGAGGTAACTTGGTGGCAGGGTTTATTAAAATTAACCTTAGCTGATATAGTCTAACATTCACTTATTGGGTGCATACTCTTAGTCATTCCTTTTATTGATCCCCCGCCATCTTTTGTTGGCGAAAGGGGGACTATAGAAAATGCTAGGCCGTCCGTGTGGCGTCCCACGCGTATCTGTGGAAACTAAGGAAGTGTGGGTGTCCATCTTCGCAACATAGGCGTATCTCGAGTAGGCGTTGGGTGGGATCCGAAGTGGTCATGTGTCAGTTCAAAGGGTCAATGAGGGTCTCAAAATATGGCAAAATAGGGCCCTAAATTGCTATATTACATTGTCAAACACGATATCTTTTGATCTAAGCAAGTATGGGTGTCCAGCTTTTCCGGAAGTTCGGAGATGGTCATGTGCCATGAGTTCAAGGTCAAATGTTTGTCCAAAAATTACTTACTCCTCTTCAACCTTGTATTGTGGTAGGATGATCAAACTTGGTGAGTTTGCTCAACATTTGGAGCCAAAAACATTTGAAGGTCATTTCGTTCATGAGTGGTCATTCAAGGTCAATCACTAATGCATGGTCGTATGGCATGAAACCTGGTGGGTGCATTCAACCTTGGGGGGGGGGTGATGCCCATTGTTTTCAAGGTCATTTCTGGGTCCTCTGGGGTAATCCAAGGTGAAATCACTGCAAATGGTTGTTTTATGGTCCTAACGAAAGGGGATGGGGAGAAAACTTGGTTGCGTTTTAGTCAACATTCATTGCTGAATATTTTAAAGGTCCATTTTCAGGTCATGATTGGGCCATCTAAGGTCAACACCTACAAATGGTTGTAATTGTCATGAAACTTGTGGAGTGTATTCAACATTGATACCAGAATTTTTCAAGGTCATCTGGGGTCATCCAAGGTATTGAACTGCTATGGATAGGCGCCAAACACTCTCTGGTTTCCCATCACAATCCTCCCTGTGATCTTTAGTTAGTTACTTTTCCTCTTTCATCTACTGCGACAAACGGGGGAGCCTTTTGTGAATCCGAGAACCGCCTTGTTGTAATCTTCAGTCATATGTCATCAGTATTTTAAGAGTTGAAATCAAAAGGCTCTTCAACCTTGATTTTTCTATATTTGTGTTATACTCCTGATTTGTGACTTTGTTGGCTCAAAGTCAGGTCGGTTTTTCTTGATGAGGGACTGCTACTACTGGTTTCCCTTGTAACCAATACTACCAGTCCCAGGTAATGGCTGTCCCCCCGGCGCTAAAAACCCTCAACCCCATCGTGTTCTACAAATTGATGAGAGGGTAGCTGGTTACCCTGGTAAACTAAAAAGAAAATCTACCAACAGCAGCGTCATCCCGCTCTGGAAGCTAATGGCGGCCATCCAGGACATGGCCGCAGGAAGGGCAATCCGGTCAATTATCTTTTGCCCCAATAAATCTTCACAAAAAAAACCGCATATTGCTGTGAATGTGAGGTGAATCCGGCCCACTGCAGTAACGGGGCAAAACCGGATTTAAAACTTTGGATATACTACTATTGGCCCTACAGGTCTACTGGTGTTGTGGTCTATGTCTATGTTCTGGATCTGTTTTCTGTCGTCCACGTGTCTTTGCTACCTTGGTTATAGATCCTGTAATGGGAAGAATGATCCCTATCATTAGACCTCCAGACTCCACAGCCAAGCCCACAAACCTTTCTCTTTACACATTTAATTTCAAATGTCACTGACAATACAACCAAATGAACCATTTCTTAATCAAAGCTATCACGCAATTCACATAACTAGGAGTTGCTCTTTCCAGTCATGATTATTTTCTGTCATATACCTTATACCCTTTGGTGCCTACTTGTATCATGTTTTTAATTCCGTTAAAAGTGACAGGAGGAGATTTTTTTTGAGGATACACATTTCTCTCAAATTCCACGTGATCGGTTGTAGAACACCTACGAGAATGTTTCGAAGGTTTATTGATCAAACAAGCACGAAATAAAACCGCAACTGGTTTGAAATGGACTGCTGTCCTATTCGTACCTATAGGAAATTGTCCTTTGATTCTGCCGGGCACGGACAGAAATGTGACTAAACATCATCTTATTACCCACAAAGATGGCAATATTTCGGCTTACTCACTCAAGGTGTGATCTAATACATTGCGTAAAGCATTCCAAATATGCAATAACCTGGTTCGAAAAAAAATTTTAGGGCACTTCTCTCTCGAAATGTCCTCATGTCTCTTTAAGGAATAATGGCAAGGATACAGAGCAGGGGCAAAGGGTATTATTGTTATTATGCTTATTTTTCTGTTGTTGCTAGGGATCTGGGTTTAATCAGGCCAAGGCTAACCCTGATGGGCCCAATTATGCGGCTGCGGGATGTGGGGCGTACGACCCCAATATTTTGGATGACCCACTAATGGCTCCAGCAATGCCAATGAGTCCTGCTGGTAAGAACAGATCAAAGATTGTAAACTGGATTAGTGCAACATCTAAGATGGTTTATGTTGAGTTCATACTAATCAGTGGATGGCGGCTGATGCTAGCCTTTTGAACCTTACTCTGTGTTTGACCATGCATATGCACCGTTGCGTGAAAGCAGTGTGAAAGGCCTATGCATCGGCCAACGGTCTGTTCACTATAGTATGAACATACTTTATGATATCAAAGCAGATTTGGGTAAAAATATATGCATTATGCAATGACACTACCACATTACTTTAGACCACATGTCCTCAAATTTTCTCCATTGCACCGATTTGGTACTTTAATGGACAAAACTCAGTGGTATATAGCTGTGGTGATCTACACGTCTTGAAATAACTATTTTCATAAACTGGGATCCCAAATCTTAATTAGCCATTCGTACAGTGGTGTAATTAGTGGAGGGCGAGTGGGGAAGATGCCCCTTGAAGAAAAAATGGGGAGAAACAAAGAGGAAAAAAGTGGGATGAGAAGGAGAAGGAGAGAGAAGGCAAAGAGGGTGAAAGAAAAAAATGGAGAGAAGGGAGAGGGAGAGAAAGGGAAAATGGTTATTTGTTTGAAAAGGTTTGCATCTGTCTCCTTGGGCCCCTCCACTCATCATATTTGACATAAAAATGGGTTCTACTGAGGCGGAAGTATGATCTGGGGGATTGCCCTTGTGCCCAAAGTAAATTGGGGACAATGCTGTTTATGTGCCTTAGCATTTATCAGTTTGTGGCTTCCTGAACCATAGAGTGGTTTAACGACATAATCATTTGTTTAGAGTAAATACAGCTAATGACTTGTGTTGACCACATTTGCCAGATAGATCACCCATCATTGCATGAATGAGCCCCCACTCTACTCTACAGCTAACATAAGTTTTTTTTTTCTTTTTAACTTTGTATCTATGAGCCTATCCTGCTCCTGCTCCTGCTTTTAACTATCAAGTAATAGTCCTTGTATTTACCTGAGATTTTATTCCATCTAGGGATGTTAACAGATGACTTTGTAATGACCTTCATGGAGATACTCCAAATTATTGTTCACATCGATAATGCATGGTTCATTCGTACATTGAACCCACCTCATCCTTCTGATGGTCTATTTTGGGACTTTATATCTGGGATTCCCCGTTGCCAGAAATACATTACACGTTACAATATTATAAAATATAAATACATCAGTTCCAAAAACTATAATTTAGAGGTTTTCATAATGTCAAAGGTAAATGTTGGAATGCCATGAAATTTTAGCTTACCTTTAGTGGATAATATAGTGTACACATTGTTGGTGCATAAGATACTAACAACAGTAAGACTTCGTTAGCATAAATGCTTAAGCAAATAATAGAACCCCTGTGTAGTGAATGTATAAGCATCATGGTCTTTCATGCCGTAAGGATGTGCTGAGAATGAGATACCCAGCACAAGTTAATGTATAAGTTGTTAAGCAATAGTTGCCTTGTGCTGTTTTCCATTGCATGGATTGAGAATGCTAAACAGTTTGTCAAATTAGTAGTATATGAAGGCATGGACCGTGAATGTTCCTTGCGGGACCATGTGTTGGTACATGCACAAGTGAAGGAATATGCACTCCAGGTGATTGAAAAAAGGTTTGTAATGCCTAAAATGTCCATTTGGCTATTATTTACCGGTACAGGCAATCAAATAATACCTCAAAACAGTTATAAGGGATTACTGTTAGGGAAGGAAACAATAAAAACATTTTGTGTCACTTTCGCTGCACATCTAATTTACTCTCACACTCCAATTTACTCAGGTTAATCCTAGTCACTGCAGGTCACAGGTTGCGTATGTTGCCATTATGTTGGCAGTAATATCAACAAAGAAGTGCATCATTTGCTGGAGATTGCCAGTTTTGTCAGGACAACCTGCCAAAAACAACCAAATGTTTCCTGTTTTACTATATTTGTTTTTTAGTACTGTTTTCATATTCTCCGTGGTGATTTCCAGCTCCAATGATGGTGCCACAGCCAATGGTGGCACCACAGCCAATGGTGGCACCACAAATGATGGCATATCAGCACCAGCAGCACAACAGCAGCAACTTGCGTACAACGCACTAGTTTAATCAGTCACAATTGTTGGTAAGAAAGCATAGAAATAAAAACGGAAGATTGATATGTTATATTATTGAATAGCCCAAGATCATAACTGATTTCTCTCCTCTCACCTCCCATGTGCTATGTTGTTGTGTGGCACAAGCAAGCCGGTGCCATCCACTGTTTTTGTTGTGCAAGCATACCCACATAAAATAATTTTTGAGGAGGGTCCTGTGTTCCCTGGTAGAACAAAAAGACTATTTCATAGGCAGTGGGTTTTTGGTGGGAGAGCATGGCCTGCGTTAGGGTTGCTTGCCTGTGGTGCAACTTTGACCAAAAAATCCCGATTTCGAAGCCGGTGGGTCATTTGCTGATTCATTCGGGTGCTGCTCAATTCTGGGTTTTAATCTGTCTAAAGATTGTCTGCTCATTCGTAAATACCGATTCCCTAACCCGCTCTTCCTCCATGGGTTTCACTTGGAATTTTGGGCAAATGAGTCCATGAAAGCATTCCCATCCTTCAGAGGGGACGTTAGAGAGGCCGTCGGTCCCATGTACAGCGAGTCACAACTGTACATGTACATCGCAGTCAGTGTTGAATAAGAGTAGGGTGTACACCCCTGATTGTTCCCAACCCGCCCCCAGGTCAAAAAAATGGTGGCCATGTTTTCATGGATGCACGCGGCCCCGGAATTAGCTTACTTAGTTGAATACATCCTGACACCAACCACACAAGCAATCTCAAAACCAATGACTTGTGGATACCTAAAGAAAAAGTGATTTTTTTTTGAGCTGCTCCCACAGGTTATTTTCAAAAGTCGGCTCAAACAAACATTGACTGTTTTATTGCCTATACAGAATCTACCAAGGGTCAAAGGGTTTAAGTCTGTCAGAATGTTTAACCTGGGTATGTAATCAGACTCGACTCTGGATGATTCAACTACTTCTAAAACATTTTCTTTTTCTCTTCTGATCTCCAGGCACCACACAAACAAATCCATCCAGATTGTTTGCATGGGAGATGCATGAACAACTCAAGCAGACAGATCAAACCTCTTCCAAGCAGCACACCCCAACAATCACACGTCACCACAGACCGGCAGCTTCGGCACACAAACGCAACCACAGCAACTGTATTCGACCACCAGGCAAGCCTCTTCTATCCAGGCGCCGTTTGAAGAAGTGGCCATGGCATCAAGACCCTCCACTGGCAGCTCTTCCGGGGAGAGTAGTGCTACAACTACACCAACTACAAGGAGAAGGTCATTCAATTTGATGCATGCTGGTTTAATATCCCAGGACAATGAGAATCTGCCACAACTAGCAGACTGAAACAGCAAGCAAGAAGGAAGTCCACCACCGGTCCTTCCTCCCTCCCATGCAGAAGTGGTGATAATTGACTCTTCGGGTCTGTCTATTCCCCTCCTCCACCACCACCCTCCACCAATGGATCCAGGAACCGACCCAGAGCTTCGCACCAGCGGAGGTAGGTGTTTCACTTTTGATGACGAAGTCAGAGATCGGCCAGGACATCGTGTGCTAAGTTGGTTTGGCCACCAAGAAAAGTCCGCCAAGAAAGAGATTATCCTGTTTTGAGATAAATATTGGCAAGGTTGTTAGAGTGCTAAGCAACTGTGTTCCGAAGGTCTCGCTTGAAGAGTTACACACAGAGCCGGAACCTGAAGCAGGGGTGTGACACCAATGATATAAAAAGCCCCGACCACATTCTCCCCCGGACCTAAGTCAGAGTGACATCCAGACAGGAAGAACCAGCAACAACCAGCAAGTACAAGCCAACAGAAGGACACCTTCTTTCGAGAAGCCACCTGAACGTTCACCAGGAGGCATACAGAAGATCCGATCACAGCGAAAGATTTGGGGGTAGAAATAGTACCTCACCTACTTCTCCCCCTCATCTCCACGCTGCTCCTCCTAGTGACCAAGACCTAGACTCACTTACATCCCCTCTTCCAAGATCTCCATCACTCGTTCCCTTCTCCTCCCCCACCTCTTCATCTTGAAGCTGATATCCCCCCCCACCACCACCATCACTCAGCACACCACCACCACCCACACCATCCACCCTCCATTATAATGGCCTGAACCAAAATCATGCCAAGAGCAACCTGAAGTTCAGGAAACTAAACAAGCAAGAGAGCATAGGCGAAGGGCCATGGGAAGCTCAGGCCCATTCAGAGCTATTAACATCTTGAAATCCAGAGGAATCCAGCTGAGTCCATTTTGCTCCATTATCACCTTCTGCACATGTAAAGTCATCGCATACACTAATCAAGGACAATCGCCGGATAAGAAATAAGGAGGCCCTCTATAATCATCATAGTTATAGTTTATCATAAATTTTTATTTGTTGTTTTTAACCACTACTTATCATGTAAGCAAGGTGTTTTTTTATCCTCAAACATACACTTGTATCAAGAAAAAATGAGAAAAGTCTGAAAACGTCAGGGGCAATCTCTCTGGAAAAGCAAAGCTTAGAGGCATGCCTCCTTCCCAACGACCAGGTATGATTTAAATGAAAAAAAAAAAAAAACCAGGAAGTGTTGCTGCTCCCTTTGTTATGAAGCTTGTAAATGATGCCCTGGATATACCTTTTGTCCTTCATAAGCTACAAAGAGGCTATACGAGGCAGCATTTATAACAATACCCAAATTACCTATCAGCTCTTAGTGATGTAGTGCAATGAGCGCTAAGATTTGGATTTATAAACCGTCTTCACACCGAGCAAACTCTATTATGCCGGGGGGGGGAACACAATGGCCCGCATCTTAATGGCCCCTGGCCGCGCTATTTATAGATGAGGCAAGTTAACCACTCTAACGCGCCCGCTACCCCTTAAAATCTCACTCACATGGCGCAGTTAATTAGCTTTAATTCAACAGTATATTGAGCAACTACCACCCCTTGACAGTTTGTATGATTTATGATACTCAGACTGCATGGTCAGCGTTTGTTAACATGTGCCCTCCAAGGCTACTGAACGAGCCTGTAGATTAGCATGCCTTACATTATAGCTGTGGTATGGTATGTATATATGTAATAGGTTGTGTTTTTGGCAAATTCCATTAGTGTTCATGCCCCCAGAAAACAAAAAATGCAAAAAGGGGTCTTTCCCCCCCAAGGAACCAGCATGCACCAATATATGTTGCTAATTAATAGAACGCACATCCTTGCAAAGCGGCATTGTGGTTATTGGGAGGAAAGGGTTCATATTTGAAAATTTCATTTACCCCATTGAAAGCCTGTATTTAATTTTTAAAAAAAGCCGATTTTTGAGGATTATATAAAGTGGGATTTTTTTTTAATTTTTTACAAAAAAAGTAAACTTTAAAGCATGTCGCTTTATAATGCGGAAGTTTTTCAAATCATCAGGTCTTCATGAAAAACTATAGAGGGCGGCTCCTTCATTCCTTATCGGCGAGTCATTTGAAAGGGCTATGTCCCTCTGTTAGTTCAGATTTTTTTTTCTTACGCCCTTTTACACTTTTTGGGGGGCAGGCCTCAGGCAGAAATTTGTTTTTTTATCCCCCTGGCTGAAAAGCAGACGGGGGGATTATGCGATCAGTACAAGGCGGGCGTCGACGGCCGGCGTCGGCGGGCGTCCAACACAATTTGTGAACGCGATACAATGAGACCATAAGGGTTATTGTGATGTAGCTTGGTGGGAGGGACCACCGGACTGCATGCCCTTCATCTGATTAGATTATGGGCGTGGCATATGCTAATTAGGTACATAATTGGCATAATTAATGAGTTAATTGGGGATATTGCCAACACAATCTTGTGACGACGATACATGAGACCATAAGGGTTATGGGATGAAACTGGTGGGTGGATCGGACTGTATGCCCTTCATCTGATTAGATTTGGGAATGGCATATGATAATTAGGTACCTAATTTGGCATAATTAATGAGTTAATTTGGGGTTATTTTTAAAAAGCTTCGTGAACAAAACTATTGAAGATCATAAGTCCGATTTTTGATGAAATCTTGGTGGAGGGGTGGGGGAATCATTTACTTCGCGGGATTGATTAGGTTGTGGCGCATGATATGCTCATTAAATAGCTAATTTGCATATTTATGGGCTAAATTGGGGGTATTTTCACCCAAACACTTGTGAAAAACTATATGAAGATCACATAGTCCGATTTTGATGAAACTGATGGAGGGGTGGGGATCTGTACAACTCTCGCGCTGATTAGGGTTAAGGGGGTGTCAGGGTTTAAGGGGGGGTGTCCGGGTTTAAGGGGGGTTGTCCAGCTGTTAAGGGGGTTGTTGGGTTTAAGGGGATTGTTGGGGTTTAGGTGGGTTGTTCTGGGTTTTTAAAGGGGGTGTCGGGTTTAAGGGGGGTGTCTGGATTCAGGGGATTGTTGGGGTTTAAGGTGGGTTTGTCCAGGGTTTGTAAAGGGTTGTCCGGGTTTAAGGGGGGTTGTCTGCGGCTTAAGGGGGCGTGTTTGGTTTGTTAAGGTGGGTGCACGAGTTTAAGGGGGATTGTTCAGGTTTAAGGTGGGTTGTGGGGTTAGGGGAGTTTTGGGTTGTAAGGGGGGTTTTGGGGTTTAAGGGTTTTGGGGCACATTAATACGCGTCTGCCTGCGCAGACGGCCAACCACGTGCACGCGCAGCGCGTATGCGGCGCTGTGCGTATGCATTGCGCGGACGTTGCAATGGGTTGTCCGGGGTTTAAGGGGGGTTGTCTGAGTTAAGGGGGATTGTTGGGGTTTAAGGTGGGTTGGCCGGGTTTTTAAGGGGTTGTCCGGGTGGTTTAAGGGGGGGGTTGTATGGGCTTAAGGGGGCTTGTGTGGTTTAAGGTGGGTTGCACGAGTTTAATGGGGGTTGCCCAGGTTTAAGGGGGTTGTTGGGGGTTAAGGGGATTTGGGTTTAAGGGCGGTATTGACAGCTGGATTATTTAAAAATTTGTACCGCTCCCGCCAGGGGGTTTTAGCGGTTCGAAAACCACGGACGTGTATTTTTGTTTTGTTTTGCTTTTTGTTTAATTTTTGAAAAGTTTTGTTTTATTAATGATGCAACAAAACGCATCATAAACTGTTTAAAATGCTGTGCTGGTATAATTTAAAATTTTAAAATTCTGGAAAAAACCTTTTTTCTGTAATTTTGAAATGAGGGTCTTTCTTTTGTACCAAAAAACATTTTCCCTGAATTTTTCAAACACTGGGTTGGTGATTGCAGGAGGACAACCAAAAACGTTTTTTTTTCCTTAGTGATCTATGATGAATGTTTGGGTACCTTCAGATTTTCTTTTTTTTTTTGCTCTCTCCCCCCCCCTCTCCCTCTTTTCTCTCACTCTCTCTCTCTTCTCCTCTCTTCGCTCTCGTGTGTCTGTGTTCTTACAGTACATATTTTGTGTGTCTTTTTTCTGTACAAATGTCCCTGTTGTGGCTTTGTTTTCCTTAGTCTAGTCGACAAAAGAACATAGCATTTATTTTTCAGCACTAAAATGATGTACGCCTCAATTTTATAACCATCTGTATTTCCTCAGAAAGTTCAAATCCACCTTGGTCTTTCCCATAGACTTACACATAGAACCTTCTATACTTGTACAACTTTAGGCTTTTCTTGTCTCTGATTCGCTAAATACATCATATAACCTGAAGTATAACCAAAAAATTTGGCCAGTAGACGCAGGGGTAAGCTACCTCCCTTTTTCACATAGCGAAATCTGAGTCTGTCCGTCAGTCTTTTCCACCTGTAACCATCAGACCCCGACCCGATCTAGATGACACTTAGCACCACAGGACCTGTGTTATCTACTGCTATTTGTGCTGTTACAGAACATGTCTGTAGGTCAAAGGTCATACTTGCGTATTCAGACTTTTCCGCTCTTATTCCCCAGAAAATGTTGTGCAAACTCCCTCTTGTACCAACCGTCAGTGGGATCTCGCAAGTTTTTAACTTGCGTATTTTTATTTGTAAGATAATATAGCCCAGACGACCCACCACCAACCAGAACCACAAGTGCCAATACCCACGTCACATCCCGTACCACGAGGGATGTCAGACAGGGACGACCTGAGTTGGAGAGAGCCTCGACCACGAGTATCCTTCAAACCAGGAGGCCTTCTATACACATACCACAGAGTCAAGTGGGAGCCTGAACCTGCGCAAAGAGGTAAGGGACACCTGATATCATTAACTAGTTTTCTAGTCACTCTTGAAAAGTGGTGTTTCTTATTATCTTATTACTTCTAATATATTCAGCATAAGGCTAACTGGGAAAATTTATAGTTGTAGATTGGGTTCGGATTTTACAGGGAATTAGGATTAGATTAACCCCTGGGCACTACATTTATAATACCAACCCTGTGATTGGCTTATTACAGGACACCACGTGAGATGCCCTCTGAGTAACCAACTGAGTAAATATTGATCTTAACCTATACCACCACGTACGTACAGTACTCTAATTTTTGCTCATGTATGAATTACCTAGCTTCCAAGTAACCCCAGATTCATAGAATTTAGCATTTTTAGGTAACTAACTTTAGTTCTAGTGGAAATTTTAGTTTTTAATACACAACAATTCAACCATTCAATTGTGTATAGTCATTGATAAAAGGATTGGTGATTGATGGGGCTGTTTTTTGGGGCCCAACAGGTCCTGTCATGATCATTAGCAATCTGTTGTGCTTGTTTAATGTGTGTGTATGTTTTGTGTGTATGTGTGTCCTTTTTAGATTGACCTCAATGAAAAGTTTGAAGTTTAATTGAAACCAAACTTGTGTCCTAGGTGCACTATGGAATGGTAACCTTATATGTTGATGTGGTCAAAGGTCACATGCCAAAGTCAAAGGTCACGTAGGTCAAGTTGAAAAAAGGCTAAAAATGTCAAATTGACCTACAATGAAAGTTGAAGTTCAAACATTAGTCATTGGTCATTGGTGCATATGGACCCGCAATTTATGAATGAGGTCAGAGGTCATGTGCCAAGGGTCAATCATGTGAGGTCAAGTTGTACGATAGAATGGGCAGCCCATACAGCTTAGATGTTTGAATATAGTGAGCTCCCAAAAAAAAAGTCGGAATTGCAAAATTTGCTATTACCTCTGTTGTTTTGTTTCAGGTGTTCACACCAGGAAAGAAAAGCTAACCAATCTGCTCAGCACTTGGTGTTCTGTCAAATAGTGAAAGATGCATTTGGTAACAGTTGCATCAGGAGAGAAAAGAGGAAAACGGGAAATGCTGCAATTATTGGTTAACAACTGTTTTATGAATCTTGAAATAAGTATTGAAGATTTCTGGCAATATATGGCCTTTTTTTGGTCCTGGTAGTTGTGGATTAGACCATTTTTTTAAGGTCTTCTGCACCTTCCCTTGGGTTTAGGGGGTACATGTGTGGGACGCCCTCCTCGGAAACCACTTGCCGTTGGAATTCTTACCAAACTCTGGTCATGATGCGGGTACATCAACAGGACCGTAAAACAGGAAAAATGAAGATCGGTTAATCAAATTCAAATGCAAATTTCCTGCAAAAATTGAAAGATCCTTCCTTTAGAACTTTTTCCATAAAATTTGGTTCATAATAGGATAACCTAATATATGCATTGGGCAGAAAAAATAATTTAAAAAGTTACTTCAGTAACAATTCAAACGCGAAAACAAATTTTGAGCATGTGCCAACCAAAATGTTTGTTTAATGCTAATCAGCATAAAACAAAAAAAAATGCCCTGGCTGGTTTGATTTTTTTCCACCCTTAAAGTTGCGCAACACGAAGATTTTAGGCAATTACATAAATCTTGGGCAAATGGCACGTAAAAACAGAAACAAAATTGGGTCCACATTGCCCGATGTGCATTTATATAGATTTCTATATTGTCTTCCATATTCTTGAATTTTTCCATTTATATTCTTTATTTTCCATAATCATTTAAAAATAATATATTAAACAAACTATACAGGCAAAATATGGATTTTACACAAAGGGATTACAGAGGGATGATCAAAAGGCCATAAGGCCAGAAGTGAACCAACCCTACAAACATCATTATACACAAACTTAACAAAAGTGACATCTCTGGGCCCAAAGATGCACTCTGGTCAACGCAGAAGACTCAGGGAAAAATCACCAAAGCGAGTCCAGAGAAGGCCACAATCACAATATTTTAAAAAAAATGTAACGTCAACATCAACTTATTAGCTCATGCTTGTATTTAATTCGAAGTGCTGATCGAATTTGATTGTTTAATGTTTTTGTGAAGGGAGTTAACAAAGGGGGGGGGGGCATGGGGGGTGCACAAGCCCCCAAACAGGAACCCTTGCCCCCCCTTCAGCCCCCCAAATGGACTGACGGGGCTGTGAAAAAAGTGGAGAGTGTAGACGGAAAAAAAGGGGAAAAACGAGAATAAAAATGAACAAAAAAAACACTTGGCACCCTTCAGCCCCTATTTGCAAAGGTCTGGTTAACGCCACTGTCTAGTATAATATAATGTGAGGGCGATTTTGCCTCGGACCCATTAGCCCCAGTATTTGAAGTAATCTATGTCATATTCAGTCATCCATAGATGAATGGAATTAACATCATGACTTAAATGACCGTCACTTCATATCTTTTCATAAGCTGGAAACTTTGATTGTTCTAGATCATTGTCACTCTGAATGGGTCAGGATACTGGAGTGATCTTCTGCCTCTGTGTGCAATTACCTGCCAGAGGTTTCCAAAAGATTAATTAAATGGGAGACTGGCTAACAGTTTTTGCAATGCAAGGACCTGCCAAATCTAACAGTGTTGTCTATAATTATTGATGATACTGGAGGAATGTCTCCATAATGTTGCTGTTAGGATTGTGGTATTTCTATGACATACAGTGCTCGATGTAAAAAAGTTGTGTGTGTGCCGCATTTTATATTTATGTTACTAGCATACTCTTTGTGTATGGTTTACAGATATTAAAAAAAAAGCTTAATTCCGAAATTCAGTTAAAGGGGCCAATTCGTGATCCACAGCCTCGTCCCCCGACTTACCTCAAAAAAGTTGAGATTTGTATATCATTGAAACGTTGCCTTAGTAATCCATGTTTTACCAATCTTATGTTGCAAATTCGATCGTACCGTAAGATATTCGCAGTTTTGTATTTCGTCTGTAAACGGACAGGGAAATTACGAACGGTGGCATATGGGAACCGTGGAAACAAGCATTTGCTCATAACACAAACCGCAAGATCGGAACAAACTTCAAATTGGTACATAACTGTTCTCACGGATATCTAGTGAACCTGAATTAATATTTAAACTAGAAGGTGCTGGAATACAAAAAAATGCACCTTTAATTTGACAGGAGGCATTGTGGTATTATGAGCAAATTGCTCATATTACATTAGCAATTTATTGAATTGTTATTTAATCTTAAATATTAACAAAATTACAAATATATTGCATAAGGAAAATGAAATCTACCCAATAAAGTATTGGCTCACATGCATTTACTAAGACCAGTAAGGCAGGTGTATAATTTTTTTCCCTTTAAATGTATGTTAAAGAGGTTATTGGGGGAACGAGGCTGTGGCTCACGAAACGTCTCTTTAATTGTAAAATATGATGATAGTGGTGTGTAGGCAGCCCAGAAGGCTGAGGTAAAGCGATGCGAAAAAGGAAATAAGCTTAAGGTGCCCTTTGTGAAGATTTCGCTCACACTTTGCACCTTTCCAATTGTACTGGTGTTTCTTCTCCATTGTCACCCATCCAATGTATTACTCCTGTATAATAATGTTTGTGTATTTCTGGTGCAACATCTCTCAATATGCTTTTGTTATTTTATTTATTGAGCTTCACTCATTCCCAGATGGTAGTAGCAATACATTAGGCAGCATCCCACTCAACAGTACCTATTAAAAGACACAGTCATGAAAGGCAAGAAGTCTGCCTCTGTACTTTGCAAGGCTTTCCCTGTTAGTTGTAAGTAGTAGTTTAGTTCATTTTGTACTCATGGTTCATATTCTACTGTTTATAACTCTGAATTTATTTTCCCATCATTCAGTAATCGGATCATGAATTTACAATGAATACTACCCAATCAATTTTGAGCATTGGAATCAAAGTAAATAGTATGCTTGGGTTTTCGGTATTTGCGCATGAATGAAATGAAACAGGATCAGTGCATCCATTGGATACATGTTTGATATTCCGTCATCGTAATAAAATGTATGAAATGAATAAAGCATTTATCCAGTGGGTGCATGAGGCCTGTGTTTTGTTTCGTTTTGTTTTGTATAAAATACAGTTGAGGAGCCCAGCATGTCCATCCAGAGAGGTCAACTGTAAGATAAACAAAAATAAAAAAAACAGAACTGGAATATCTTGTGCATCCTGAATATACTATATTATTATGCATCTGATGTGGCCATACTGTAGTGCGAGTAGCGCTAACCGCCACACTGCACAATACGAAAATATTGGGCAACTCGTCCAAGCAAATACTGTCTTTTATATAGTTTGAAGGCCATTTTAAAACTATTTTTGGGTCTCATCAGTTCTCTTTTTGCATACTAATAATAATTATTGGAGGACTTTTTCTTTTTCGGCTGATAACAGAAAATATCGCCCTCGCCAATTAAAATATCAGGCTCGTCTTCGACTCGCCTGATTTTTGATCTAGGCTCGGGCGATATTTTCTGTTATCAACTCAGCCATCCAATATTAGTATAAGTGCTTTTACCTTCCCTCTCATCTAGTCATGACATCGGTGTGTAATGCAGTGGTCCGCAGTATTAATCATTACGTTGTTTCAAAGCGGCAGGCATATCATGCCGTGTACAACGGCGGTATGTCAAGTTGAACAAACAACTGTCTGATGGAAGGCAATTTGGAGTTAAAGAGTGTTCTTGTCACTTGTTTTCAAATAAACAGGGGAGTGGGTGCAATTCACTGCTTATTTTACAATGCCAGAATGCAATGCACTCCTTGGTTTCCAAAGTCCCTGAACTCTAGTAACGTGACAGGACAGAAAATTCTGAGAAGTTGCCAATGATGGTAGTCCAGATGGTTGAAACCGGTAAGGGTACAGTGCATTTGGAAAGGAGTGAAATGTTTGGGTCATGGAATATGACCCCTTCCCTGATCAAGTCATGATTTTGTCTGAGGCTGTTTTTTTTTTTTTTTTCAAGTAATTGAGTTATGTCACTCTATGTTCTTAATGGGATGGGAAACACAGACTATGATCTATAATTTTTTTTTAAATTGAGTCACAATTTATTGTTTACACCTTTGGTGTGTCCACAGACGTATTCCAAAACTTGTTTAACTGTT
>JAMKCH010025866.1:0-19229 GCA_023653785.1 Ophioderma brevispina
CAAAGTTTATCAGGCCATGGAATAGATAAGTACCAATGTAGATAATCGATGTGCTGTAAATGACAGTGTATGTGATTTTTAATCCCCCAAACAATCCTACTGGTAGTGTAGTCAGCTTGTTGCGTTCAAGTTAAGGATGTATACTTGTTCAGGGCCCATGGAAAGTATTTATCTTATCCTAGCTAATTGATTTTCAGCCATATCCAGTGAATGTAGATTATCTAAACCCCAAAACAGATTAACATGTGTAAAGACGTAAGGGGATTGGCTGCTATATTAAGTAAGGCTAGTTTAGACAAACCGTGAAACAAAACTAGCATCCAATGTATATAACCGATTATGAATAAGAATAATTCATTAAGATTTTCCAAACTGCAAACATTCGCTGGCAGAGGGTTCAGCTCATTGTTGAAGATATAAGGATCTACAACTGTCCAAACCGTGAAAAAATTTGTTGCCGTCTAACAATCCCAATGACACCGCTGTTTAAGTTTACTAAAGATGAAGTATAGATATTAATTTGTCAATTGTAAACATGCCGGTATTCAATGTTGTCAATTGTTTACTCGTTAAGGTATAGTCAATGAGATTTTCTAATTCCCCAAACAGACCGTTCTGGCAGGGTAGCTCAGCTCATTGTTGTTAGTACAAGCAAAGAGAGACAGATAATCCGTGATGAAACAAATAGAATCCATATATGTAACTTGGTTTTTATGACGAAGATACAAAGCATTACGATTTTGATTCCCTGAAGCAGACCTTCTGGCAGAGTACTCAGCTCATTGGGTTAAGTGCAAGCAAGATTAGACCAGATAATCCGTTTAAAACAATCTCGAATCCAATATATGTAACCGGTTATGACCAAGATACAAAGCATCAGATTTTCTAATCCTGAAAACAGACTTCTGGAGAGTATAGCTCATTGTTGTTAAGTGCAAGCAAAGATAGACCAGAGATCCGTAAAAACATCTAGAAGCCAATAGATGAAACTGGTTATGACACAAGCTATAGTGCATTGAGAATTTCTCATTTCCCACAAAATAATCACCGGCCAGTGTCTCAGCTTGTTTTTTTCAATTCCATGTCTATCTCAACCTGTTCAAACCTTGAAAGACATCAACATCCAAGCGATGCAATGATTTCCATAAAATGAAAGGTCATGTAAATTGTGTACCCCCTTAAAACACCTCCAACGACACCGCTATCAGTATTACTATCAAGATGAAAAGTTATAATTAATTTTGTCAAAATTGTCAAACTGCCGGGGTGAGGAATTTAAGAGTCCCACATATCAGTAAGTCCTAGGGATCAGGTTTCGGAGACTGGGTGTCCATAGGACGCCCAGTCTCCGAAACTTTAATCAGGATCAAAACTATGTGTCCTAGGACAAGAGCTTCTGAAAACTACAAGATAACTTTTACTAATGCGACCCGGACGTGTATTTTTGGGGGGACTCTCAAATCGTTACAATATCACACAAATCACGGTCCTCTCAGGAGAGCGTCCTAGGACTCTGGTATGACGCAAAAGTCCTAGGACCCTGTGTACTGTGATGTAGAGTACTGGACCTTCTAATTGTGTGTTGCAATTCCTAGGACCAGTTTGTACCGTGATGCAGTGTCCACTCCAGGACCCTAAAAACTGTGCCGTGTAGTCTAGGACCTGAAGTCGGTGCATGCTAGCGTGCCAAGGCATACAAAGATATGCTACTCGTACTTCAATTGAAGGTACTTGGTCACTTAAAAAGCAGGCCGATTCCGAGCAGTTCCGCTGTGGCCGTGCGGTGAGACCTTTCAGACGACAAGGTATGTAATAGTATATGTTTGTATGTATTGTGATCATGTTTATTCTGTGATTGTATACGTAGGTTCGAGTCCTGGTCGTACCGCTTTAATAGTCGGGGGGTTTGGAATATTTATTTTAGTATTGATACGTTTATTACTTCTCTTTTTAAATTAATTTGATCTAATCATGATGAAAATATTTAATTTTTAAAATCGTTTAAAACTTTCTATAAAAGTTTGATCTTGGGTATTTGTAGAGCATTGTTTTGGACAGGAAATTTTAAATAGAGAAAATGTTTTGAAAATAGTAATATATGAAATGTTGAAATTGTGTTTTTGTACTGTTTAACACAGTTTGAAAAGGATTAAAACTAATATTGTTGTAAACAGTGATTAATGCGTTTGTATGGAAATAAAAAATATATCGCTACATATCAAACGAAACAAAGGTGGAAATGTAAACAGTGCCGTGATTTGTATAAAGCAGGTGTTCCATGCAAAGAAAGAGAACCCCATAATCAATCATTTAAAATCTTGGTTCATCCTCATGTAAGACCTCATGGAATAGCCTCCTAGCATGAAATTTCTAAAAGAAGATAACGGATACAAGGATTGCTTGCTGAGTCAAGGGAGAGTTGGGCTTCTCAAATCGTGATGGCTTTTCTGTACTCTACTGTCCAACATTGCGTTTTCATTTCATCCTCTTCGTGTCATGTGTCATATGGTTTGGATTTCTATGAAGTGAGCTGTAATAATCGATCTATGTTCGGAAGTAGTCCAATGTATCAGGCTTGATACGAACTTGTCACTGCTCCTGATCAGGGCTCTTCAGTGGGGCCCCTCTTTATCTAGTTTGGTGCCACGTTTGGCAGATTTGCAGGATAATTCCTTGTTGATGATGTGATGTGGACATGGGGTTTTGAAGGTAGCTCTTACCATTATAGTGAAGGTGTTATCTGGAAGGTAACATATGATTTTTTTTAATTGCGAGGTAGGTCTAGACTAGACGTTCCACAGCCATAACTATCCTCATAAAGATCAACATGTGAAAGATATTTCAACTGCTCGTCCTTGGCTGGATTTACCCCACAACAGTAGTGCAATGTCATTATTGCCGTCGAGATCCTGTAGACTTTATGCCATCTATCCTCTCCTCCTCTTTAAACTGAAAGCTAAGCTCTTCTCTTACACATGTGGCCTATCTATGAGCGAATCAGAGGATGATTTCAGGTCTTATGGTACCCAGTGTAGTACAAGGGTATAAAATAACGGGTACTGGCAAACACATATATTCCACCAATTTGAATTTACTGATATTTGGAGTTGTTATTTTCAAGTTCCCAAAATTCATTCGATAAGGACAATTCAGTTAATGCCTATTATGTTATTCATGTCATATATTTTCGTTGCACCTGGGGATTAGCTAGTGTTCCAGGGATTTGGGGTTTGCTTGGACGCGTAATCAATAAACAATAAGTAATTTCACATGGGGTAGTTTTCCCATCAGTTTTGATCACTTTTGTATGTATTTGATGACATTCCCAATTCGCATGATTAGGTCGTACGTATGGGAACAGTTCCGCCTTAGCATTTTCTCATTTACCTCGATGGGTGTTATCAAAGGTTTTCTTGATCTCTAAGAAGGTAATTAGGGACAATATGCCCCGCCTGGAACAAAAATAATAATATGACGTCTAGATCTTCGCACCAATTCAAATCTTCAGGTGGTATTCAATCACCCATAGGTCTTTTCTTCTACCATGTCATAGAGAATCTTTACCGTCTTGTACTCACTTCCTCCTAGTCGAGTGGAAATTCTCTTGTATTGGGATTATAGTTTTTGTGTCTGCGAGAATGCAGAAGGCACATGGGATTACTCTGGTCGAACGTCTGTCTGTGTATCTGGGTCTGGTATTTGTGTGTTCTGTGGTCAAAATGTTAACATTAATAGATTGCATGCCGTGTGAGTTCGCAATAGGGCTGGTTGATGTTAACTTGATGGAAAGGTATCCGGGGGAGGTGGTGACAGGTTGGTGACCTATGTGAACCTTTGGTCCCATTAACAAACCGCGACGGCAGACAACACTGCGGTCCGGGGACCGCGATGTATTTTGATTTCATCAGCAGCTTCGGGGATTTCCAAGAATGGTTTTAATGTGGTATTGTTACCAGTTTTATAGATTTTCTTATTGGCATTTCCCTAGCTGATCTTGCTTTGAAGTTTGCTAGGATCTGACCTATTTGCTTTTTGCGCTGTCCTTATTGCCATTGACATGAATTCGTTGTTGAGCTCATCCTCGGAGACCTTGATGTATGGCTCTTCCAGCTTCCTCTTAGCAGCTTATCTCACATTGATGGTGCGCCAAATGATTATTGTAATTATCAATTGGTATTCTGCTCCTTTTCTGTGGAAAAAAAAACCATAGGAATAGTGTTTAGGATTATCTTGAAGTGATGGATGGGGATGTCGTCATAAAGTCCGCGCAAGACAGCACATTTCCATAGACACAAGTGTAGAACAAACAAAAAGTTGGGAATAGCAGCTCTTCATGCGGTCGGTATTTGGCTCTAAATGACGGCATATGACTTTATATTAACAGAGACTTTTAGTGCTATCTGTGGTTAAGCCAGACAAAAATTGTCAAATATCCATTATCCGCCGCCTGGATCCAATAACCAGTTAGTTAATACCTGTCTTGAATTATTACATGCATGGAGTCATATTAAGGATGCTTAACTTATTTTGAATTGCCAATTAAAAGAAAGCCTAAGCCGGGTACCAAATTGCTATTGTTCATAAGGAAAACTCCGGGGGTGGTGGTTACTCTCACCAAAAAGGGAACAGATAGCCAAGTTGTTATAATACTTTCCCTGTTCTCTTCAGCTGTGCTTTGTTGAATGACGTGTTCTCTCCTTCGTCTTCATAATTGTGAATAACTTTTTCTCATATTTATCCGTCGCAGATAAGTTCGCAGAGGTTGAGGTGCGACCTCAATTATGGCAGTCTTGGAGATTCATAGTTATTCTGAGGCAGACGCCAAGCAACTGTCGATCTTTCTTAGACCATTTGTTTTACCCGAGACTCGTGTGATGAGCACAAACTGAAAAAAATGCGTATGGCCTCTACATCCGAATGCTGCTCATCCCATTCCTTTCGGGTTAAGGTTAACTGGTAGTACAGGTGATACTTGCACCTCCAGAGCTTTCCCCATTTCTTGCGAAAGATATTCGTTGCATTGAAGAGGCTGTTATTTAACTGAAAAATCCAACAGGTACTTTACATTTCTCCGTTGCCTCTTCGCGGCGAGAGAACGCGGCATATTTCATTCCCTATCCTGCATCTCCTATACCAGTAGAAAGTTTGTGCTTTTAGATGGAGTCAATCGCTCTTGTGGTGAGCTTATGCAGTCTATTCTGCCATGTTGGTTGGACAATTAGGTAACTACCACAGTTGAAGCAAGATTTCTTTGATAAATTGCTAGAACATATACGCATCCAGGTGGGGCTTACACTCGTAACCTAGTGGAATTTACTCTCGAAGTAAGCAGACCCTTTATTTAATGCTATCCATTTGTTTGCCGGCTTCATGTGCTAGTTGTCCAAATGCCCAATAGTCTGTTACCAGTCCAATTACATTCATTCTTGCATGGTCGCTGCGTCGCATTATTGTACGATGGGTTGCATGTGACATGTTAACAATTTCGACAAATACACTGTTTGCTCAAGTTAAAGTTGGATTGTTTTCAGACCAAATCTAAAAACGGGTTTCTATTTGAAAACGCTTGTAGTAATCATATGGAGTAGGTTGAAGGATAACATAATGAGTCCCACCTACCCAGGTTTGAAAGTGAATCCATGCATATTTTGAATTACGTAAACTTGCTTTTGTTGGGAGCGATACATGTCCAGATATGTCTCCTTTTTTCCTATCCAAGCCTGTGTGAAACTACAGGCCCACGTTTTTCAGAGTTGGTTGCGTACCTTACAAAAAACTGACACAGCGATTTCCTAGGCTATGCCTTGTCCAACAGTATTGTTAATAAGCCGAAGAGGTGCATTCAATCCGACGGGAAGCGGTTTTTATTTTTTTAACTAGCCAATGTCGCGATTTCTGGGGATATTTGCAGATAGTATAAATACGAGGTTCTTATTTCAAACATAAATGAAAAATGAGAATCAACACTAGGAAAATAATATTTCTTGATTAATGTATAATGACGGTGCGTGATAAGATAATTAATGGTGAAATGAAATTAATAAGTCCCGACAGTATGAAATAAAAAAAAAAGATATACGACTTCGCCAATTTGCTGTAGACATAGTGACAGATGTTGATTTTCGTTACTTGGTATTGTCATCATCGGTCAATATGTAATGCACCCATTTCCATCATCGTTCGCATTAAGTACGTCACCTCAGTTTTGCAGGTGATGTGTTATGTTTTGTTTGTATAAGAAATTTTACTTTAGTAGTTATTAAAATCGCTATTTTAAAACACAATACTTGCACTTGCGTTACAGGGGTTTCATCAGTCTAAGGGCATCAATGTCTATTCTCAACATCGTCAAAATTGGCCAAATTTTATTTGTGTTACTTCAAAGTGTGAAAAAATCGTAAGCATAAACAGGTTGATGTGGCAGTTTTAGTGATAAAAATGCAAAAATTAAAAAAAAAAAAAAAACAAACGATATTATTTTTTTTATAACTGGAAATATCGAAAAATGAAACAATTAGAAAGGAAGAGATAAAAAGTGATACTGAACCCATGGCCATATGACGAGACCAAATTAATTGGCACCAATTCGGAACAGGGAACAGTCATATGGGCTATTCCAGAAATTATCAGCACCCCCTTATTTTCCACACGATTCTTCTCCAAAAATGCATTGGAATTTCCCCCCCCATGTAAATCAGAAAGTGCCCTTGGCGAATTCTCTCACGAAAATAAAAGGTGTTGAAGGAGATTACCACAATGAAACATCGTAAAAAGCATATGCAATATTCCATCTGTGTTATTTTAAACAGATGCATGAATAGATAATTGAAAAACAGTTTAGCTAACCCAAGATGACTCTGGGAATCCCATTAATTTACTTACCCAACCTGCAAAAAAAATCGCAATTTCCCCAAGAAACTATCACTTCGTAAACTGTTTTCCCTTCAGTTCTCGTTGGTACAAACACCTAAAGATAAAATTGATTGAAAAATTGCCATAGGGAACTTCCAACAACTGATTTTGTCAAAAACACCTTGGAAGGAAATTCCCCATAGTTATTTCGAATTTGTGCATTGTAATGGGTTGGACACTTTCTAGAATAGCCTATTTTGACCATTCCTATATTGTCGGCCATTTAAAACTTTGTGCATCTGCACGATGATGTAAGTGTGCACATGATGCGTAATGGCCATTTTGAATGTTCCGATAGCATCACAAAAACTAAAAAATGAATAAAATGACTCATTTCGAGTAAAGGATTTTATCCTTTTACAGAGCGACCCCTTTTTTTTTTTACGGTTAATTTTTACAGTGTAGGGATTTAATGGTGTGCCATTTAAGCAAACACTCAATGGTTCTGGGATGCCGGCATTGAAACCAAAGCGCATGTGGGACACCCACAATTTAGACATACCGTCCCGGGACCCTCCAAACTAGGGAACAGAGACTTGTGTTGTCGTAATGTAATAAACTCCAGATTCCCACGTTACAGATTGTCCTAGGACTCTTCTTTTTATTACATCGTAGTCAATAGGACCACTGCGTTGTCATTACCGGATAGTACCCTAGGAAACTTGAAACATTAAAACGTGTTGTCTATAGGACCTCTAATTTTAAAACATATGGTTCCTAGGTGTATGTGAATTCAGATGTATGGAACTCCCACAATTAGTACACACAGTCTCCGGACCTCTCAAATATAAGGGCACATGGGACTTGTGATAAGTAATAACACTTCAGAGTCCAACTATTTCAAAAGTTAGGACTTGCCTTTATTTACCTATAGTCCTCGGACACTGAGTGTTATTACCGATAATCCCTAAGACACTGAATGAAAATCAAAAATTAGCTGTCTATGGGACTCCTAATTCAAAACATATGTTCCTAGGCCTATGGAAAAACAAAAAACTTAGAGTCCGACGGACTCTAAAATGCTAGGGGATGCCGCTCGGGACACGGTGTAAAGAACTGAGTTGGTCCTACCTATAAAATTTGTCCGGTAGGACAGCCGGTGTCCAGAGGACTGGGCGTCCGGGACGCCCCAGTCTTTGAAACCTGCTGTCCGTCTGACGGACACCTAGTCTCTGAAACCTACTGTCAGTCGGACACTCGCTCTCTTTAATGTTCCGTCCGTCGGACACTAGCTCTCTATATCCCGATGTCCGTGGGACCACCGGTCTTTGTAACGTTTTCCCTACTGTCTGTAAGGACACACTCACTGGAACATGATGTCCTATGGACACTCATGCTCTATTATTAGCTGTCCTATACAGACTATTGATGAAGTTATTGATGAATTAGACTGTATCTGAAACAAATTATTACTGCTATATGAATAGGACATCTATTTTGGGGACACTCAGATCCATTACAGCTATCACGAAAATTGGCGTCCCCGGGTCCTTAAGGACTCTGTATTATGGGACATGAAGTCCTATGCCCCTTAATATTATTTATAAATATGTATATAGAAACCCCACCAGACGAAGCCATTTAGTGAATTAAAATGCAAAGCCGCATTTCGAGCAGTCCGCGTGGTATCGTGGTAAGGCCTTCAAACTACTGTGAGTTAGGATAGTGTTACATATAGCTGTGTTATATATGGGTATGATTAAGCACGGGTTCGAATCCCGTCATGGCGACTACTTTATTTAAAATTTTGCGTTGAGAAATTTAGGGTCAATAATTTGATATTTTTGCCCTGTGTATGTTTGATATGATGGATTCTCAATTTCTTTATGATTTTCGAAATTTATATAATGATTACTTTTATCATTAAGTGTCATTAAGAATACATGCATTTTAACCTGGCTATCAAATAACGCGTTCTTTGACAAGGACAAAAGGAGTGCTTTATGATTAATTTGAGAATTTAATGGATTCAAAAAAATGTTTTCCGAAGCTAATTTATGAGGGGTTTACAAAATTCGAAATTTAAAATGACCATCATACAAACATATGAGGACGATCTGGAAGACATTTTCTAATGCAAAATTGCCTTCTTTTTAATGGTTGCAATTTCTACCCCCGTGTCTGAAAATCGGAGGGGGATTTTGCGATTGCGCGCCATGTCCGAATGTTTTTAATCCTGTTTTCGAAAAAAGTTTAAGTCGATTTTTTAAAACAGATTGGTTTAAGGTGCAGTTGGGAATTTTCTTAATCTGTGGGATGATGTCAACGGTCATAGATCAAAGTAAATAGGTCATCTGAGGTCATCGGCTGTGTATCTCTGTATGGGTCTGTGTGTGTGTTTGGGTGTTGTGTTCCAGGTTTCTTTATTTAGGTTTTTCGTTTTTCACGTCTCCTTCGAATGTTTAAGTGAGTGAAAAACACTCACAATTTAGTAAAAACTCCGAGTGAGCTTGGTAAACTTTCTTTATTTAATGACACACTGCAAATTGTCTAAAAACCTGGGTGCTATACAAAATGCACATTTGAATTATTGGTACAGCAGACAGTGTTATTTTTGTTTACTTTTGTAGGTAAAAAAAACTCGGCAGTTTTTTTTTTTTTCAACAGTTTGCAGACTTTTGGCACGAATTACAATTACAAATATGCACTTTAAAATTTTTATGGTCGACATTATGTTTTTAATTTTGAAAGTCAGGGCAGGCTGCCTCTGAAAGTTTGATTAAGTTTTCATTTTCAAGTGCATATTGACATAAGGAATAGTTTTCAACTTGGTTGACATTTCCCATGTCATTTCTTATTGCTTGTGTCCTTTGGTTTTCAAAAAATGGCCGTCCAAATCCTAACAAAACACCATTAAAATGGGAATTATTTCCATAATTGCTTGCAACAGTTGAAGTGAAAATATTTAAAATATTGCAAAGATAAAAAAGTCTCATAAGGCTGTATCCCCACCTTTTGAAAAACATGTGGTTATTAACTAGTGAAAGCTTGCTCTCAGCACATGTTATGGGGACAAAAATGCCCTTTCACTTTGCGTCCGTAAAATAGCATCGTTGTTCCTGATATTACTTTGTACCAAAGTGATTTGGCCAGCAGTTTTCATTTGTCATTTTAATGCACTTAAAACTATATATATTGGAAAATAAACCTTGTGGTTATAGTCTCATAAGTCCGCTTTTCTGAATGGGTCACTTTTTCCAAAATACATGTCCAAACTGTCAAAACACACTATATATTAATGTATATCTAAATACTAAAATGAGATCTGTCTGGTTATGTGAGTCTTCTGTACAGCTATGCGGTTCGTTTGCTTTGTTGACATTATGGGACGGATAATTTACATGAAGGTAAGGAGTACTTCTGATCTTCTTTGCAGAGTTTCAGAGGGACCCAAAAAGTCAAAGGTCATTAGAGCTCAATTAGTATAAAGGCACTATGACCCACCACATTTGGTCAAAAAGGACAGCCTGACCTGAGACAGACCAAACTCTGAGGTCAACGGTCAAATAACACGAGCAAAGGGTCACAAACGGGGAGAAAAGAAAAATGCACTTGTTTTATGAACAAAGTACACCCACATTCTTCGTTATAGACTTTTTCAGGACTGTCATGTCAATCCAAGTTCACAAATTACAATTTAATAAAATAACACTGATTTAAAACACTTTTTAAAAAAAAAAAAAATCATACAAGCAAGCAATTTCCGATTTTGTGGGATAAGTTGTGTTTGTCCGTCGGGACGCACTAAGATGAAGTCTGAGAGTCCGATGGAACACTAAGTTCAAGATTTCCTTGTCCTAGGACTCCTGGTTTTACAATGGAGGGTCCCATAGACTGTGGTGGGATAAGGTGGTTGTGGTCCGTCGGACGTAAGGTTTAAGTCGGAGCGTCTGAGGACACTAATGTCAACGTTTCATTGTCCTAGGACTCCTGGTTTAAAATGGAGCGTCCAATAGGGACTGTGTGTTGATAACTTGTTTTTGTCCGCGGACACGCTTAGGTTTTTAAGTCTGTGAGTCCGACGGACAATAAGATTAAAAAGTAAGAGTCCGGCGGACGCCAAGGTTTTTTTTAAATATGGAAGTACGACGAATTCAATCAATCAACAATAATAATAATAATAATAATAATAATTATAATTAATTTTAAGATAATAATATAATAATATTAATTATATAATACTAATAATAATAATAATAATTAATAATGAATCACATACAATGGATAAAATTATCCACCCTCCAAGGAAGGCTTATGAGTTCAGATTATCTCGGACCCAGAGGATATGGCTGATTGAGGTACAAAAAGACAATTAAAATTTTATACACGGAATTAAGTTACTAGAATTAAATTATTTAAAAAAAAAAATCAGCCTTCGTATGATGGAATATACCAAAAGGGAAAAAAACAAATACATTCGCGGTCCCGGACCGCTAGTGTAGTCTGCGGTCGCGGTTTGTAAATGATAGGGCCCATATGACCTTTCAGCCGACGTGTGACCTTGACCTCATAAACAAATGATGGTTTTGGTGTAATATCAAAAACCAAGGTTGTTCCAATTGACACTTCAACATTTCAATTAAGGGCAATTTACAATTTCAACCATCTTCAACTTGACCGCACAGGACACCTTTAACTTGGTATGTGACCTTTGCCCTCATCCACAAATGAGGGATCACAGTTGCACTATGACTCAATTTGGTTGAAATCCCTCGAAGTATGCGGATATTAAAGGGCAACCATTTTTACAACAGACCACATCACCACAGACAACATCATAACAGGACAATATCAAAACAGTCAAATCAAGAGACGACAAACAACAGTGGACAAAGTGATGATCCCAATGTGTCTTCTGCCTTACGGCAGTGCACAATAAACTACCCTTTCCACATTATGGAATTCAATCTGAGAGAAGTATGGGTATACAACCAGTTAGGATGAAACAAGCTCCAAAAAATAGGAAATAAGGAAATATTGTCCTAAAAGTCGAATTGTGAGAAAAACAATCACTGACTTAGTAGTAGACTATCGACAAATTTTTTACGGTTGCAGGTAAAATCTACAGTTTTATTGTAATATTTCTGTAAAAGCTATTTTTTACCGGGTTGTGTTTTGCAGAATGGATGCAGGATGTTCCTGTAAAAATTTGCTAGTATTTTGTCCTGTAATTAAGACTTAATCATATAATTGAAAAATTCATAATAGTGTATAAGTTCCTAATTTAAATTTAGGCAACATAAGCCTGGAAAATTGAACATAAAATCTACAGTATTTTGCTTGTATTTCCAAATTACAGTCATCAAATGCTTGTTACTTTTTTACAGTATTTCATTGAGGAGAAAGCGGTTATTTTTACAGGTAGACATGTTTTATTTATGTTAATTTAATGTATTATTAGAATGTTTAAATGACCTAAAATGTCAGAAGGATGGGGCTCAGAAAGAAAATTCATAGATTTGGGCTAATACAAAGAGGCAGCGAGAGACTTGAACAACCCTCAAGTGTGGAAATTGAGGGCAAGGGTTTAGGCAGATGATGGGACTTTGCAGTGTGTTTCCCCTGTAATCATGTTGGTTATAGGACCTGGGACGTATTTGAACAAAGCACAATTAAGTGCAACTTGCAAAGAGATTCCTTAAATAGGGGGAATTTTGAGGATTATCACCTAACTTTATAAGTGAAGGTGTTTTTTTAGGATGTACATTGATTGGGCGCTAGAGGAGGCCGCATCTGCGTGTAATTTGTGCGCCTTTTATAAGTCTCTCTTATTATTATGATTATTATTAATCCCTTAAACACTCCAGTATTTAAGTGATGAAATTTTAAGGGACCTCATATGTCCCTTAAAAGTTGCCCGTAAATGACACAAGTTTTCTAAAACCAATTTTTATTAGTTGAGTTGCTTCCGAAAACCAGCCTTAAAAAACGGACATGGCTAGAATAAGATTCAAATTTTTGAAGAAGTATTTTTGCTATAAAAAATGTTTCAAGTAAGCAGCAGGACGATACATAAAATGGTAAAAATATTGCACTGTACCAGAACCAAAAATGAGCAAAAGTGGGATTTTTACTTAGGTGTTTCTTAATTAAGGGAATCTCAAGTTTAAAGTGTAATTTGCAACTAAGTGTAAGTGTGCTTTGTGAATACGAGCCCTGATACTGATCTTTGTAGGAGCAGCATTGCCTGGGGTACCGGAAGTACAGGACTTGAGAGGCAGTGCTGAGAACTTGCAAGATTCACAGAAGAATGGAAAATAAGTAATGTTATTTGCTATGTGGTTTCACACCCATTATTACACTTAAACCATAGTTTACAAGACAAAGTCCTATGGGAGGCTCCATTTTAAAAACCCGGAAGTCCTAGGACAATGATACGGTAGACCTTAGTGTCGTCGGACCTCTCACTCTTAAACTAGTGTCGACGGACAAAAACAATGTATCACACCAGTCCTATGGGACCTCCATTTTAAAAACCCGGAGGACTAGGGCATTGAAACGTAGAAACTTATGTCAGTCGGACTCTCACTCTGAAACCTAGTGTCCGATGGACAAAAACAATTTTCACACCCCAAAGTCCTATTGACGCGACATTCTAAAACCAGGGAGTCCAAGGACAGTGAAATATATTTACTCGCCATCCGCCGGAATCTCCGACTCAAACATTGGTGTCCGACGGAAAAAGAAACCAAGAACAACTTATAACACACAGTCCTGATGGGGGACCCTCCCTTTTAAAATCAGGAAGTCCTAGGGCCATTGAAACGCAGAAATTAGTGTCCGTCGGACTCTCCAATCTTAAACCTTAGTTTCCGATGGACAAAAACAAATTTATAACACACAGCTTACATGGGACACGCTCGCTACATTTACAAAACAAGGAGTCCCAGGACAGTGAAAATATATACTCAACATCCGCCGGACTTTCCGACTCAAACATTGGTTTTCCGACGGACAAAACAACTCATCACACACGGTCCTATGGGACGCTGCATTTTAAAACAGGAGTTAGGACATGAAAAGTAGAATCTCTGGTCCGTCGGACCCTCAGATTTACACCTCGTGTCCGACGGACACACACAATTGGAACACACAGTCCTATGGGACGTTTCAAATTTAAAAAAAGGAAGTACTAGGACAATGAAACATAAAAACTTAGTATCCGTCGGGCTCTCAGATTTAAACCTTCGTGTCCGACGGACTCGGACACTTAAACCGTAGTGTCCGGCGGACAAATACAACGGAACTTTTAACCAAGAGTCCTGTGGGACGTTCCATTTTAAAACCAAGAGTCCTAGGACAATGAAAAACAGAACTAGTACCCTTCAGACTCTCAGATTTAAACCTTAGCGTCCGACGGACACTAAAACGCCTGGACGCTCTAAAAATATGACACCGGTATTCAATGTTGTCAACTGATTATTGTTAAGGTATAGCTCAATCCTATGTTAACTCCCTCAAACAGACCTTTGGTATAGTACTCAGACTCATGTGGGGGTAAGTGCAAGCACGATAGACCAGATTAATCCTGTTTTAAAACCAATATAGATCAAATATATGTTAACTGGTTATGACTAAGATATAATTCATAAGATTTCTAATCCCTCAACAGACCTTCTGGTATATACTCAGCTCATTGGGGTTAAGTGCCAGCAAAGATAGACCAGATATCCAATTATAAAACATCTAGAATCCATTATATGTAACTGGTTATGACCAAGATATAACTCATTGAGAATTCTAATCCCAAAATAATCCACCGGCAGTGTCTTCAGCTTGTTGTTGTCAATTCTAAGTTTATACAGCCTGTTCAAACCTTGAAAGACATTAACATCCAAGCGATGCAATTGATTTCCATAAAAGCCAGGTATGTAAAAGTTTGTACCGCCTCAAACAATCCCATATTGATACCGCGTCAAGGCATTAATTTGCTAATATTAAGTACAGTTAATTTGGTCAAACTGTGAAACATGCCGGAATTCAATGTTGTCAACTGAAATTACGTTAATGTATAATTCATTAAAGATGTTCTAATCCCTCAAACAGGCCTCCTGGCATAGTACTCAGCTCTTGTTGTTAGTGAACGCAAGATAGACATATAATCCGTATAAAAATCTCGAATCCATTATGTAACTGGTTATGACCAAGATATAATTACATAGAATTTCCAATCCCCAAAATTAATCCCACCGGCAGGGTCTTTAGCTTGTTGTTTTGAAGTTACAATTTGACAGACAAACCTGGTCAAACTTTGAAAAAAAATCACCACCCAGCGATTGTGCAATTGATTCCATAAAATACTAATGGCACGGCTGGCAAGTAATTATTACCAAGATCAAGTAGAACTAATTTTGTCAAATGTCAAACACCTAGCATCAAATAGATCCAACTGGTATAACCAAGATGTAACTCCTGACGATTGCGAACCCCTGAAACAATTCCACTGGTAATGAAACCAGCTTGTTGTTAGCAAGATTGAGGACGTAAAGTTTTCCTAAAGCTTTAAATACACCGGCATGGAGTTTAATTAACTGATTACTGTGGAGCCGCAGTTCTTGACATGGGCACAGACTTTCAAATGAGTTATGTCAATATTTACTAGATTATTATAAAAAGGTCTTAGTTCAGTCACACGAGAGGGTAGAGATCAAAAAGGTGGACTTGCAGCATAGCCAATTTACCTACAAGCAACTTCTCTGTAAGCAAGGGTGGTTTCACATTGAGTTGCAAAATCAAGTATACACTGTCCTGGAAAATTACCATTTTTTTTTAAAAACATGTTATTTTGTCTAATGGATCCTTTCACGTTTTTGCAAACCGAGGCGTGGAATTCTGAATCAGACTGGTGGTAATTCTACCAATTCTGCGGCATTCGCTATGTAATCCTGCTGCTAAACTCCACTCCAATTCCTACAGTGACATTTCCTCGAAGATGCACCAGCATCGAAAAAGGTTGGAGCATGTAAACAGCACTGCAGCGTGTCAGTTTGTCTGCTATCTACCACATACTGGTCGAGGACACTGTAACAAGTCACCTTCTCTTTCAACATAGAGGGAAAATGTATCGACAGAAGACATTTGGATCGGTACTTGCAGATCGGTATGTAATTGTTTAAAGCTGTTTTTAGTAAACTCGAATAGTGAATGTGTAATTGCAGTGCTACCGTGCAGGGTAACAAACTCGCTCGCTAGTATTTCTGCTGCCAATAGTGCACGGTTGTGTAGAGTTGCCGGTAACCTTCCATTAATGGTTCTACCCATAGGCGAGCGCCAACCATTTATTTAATGAAATGGACGTTATGTTACAACAACAGTAACTAAAACAAATAAAGACATTTTCAAAACAAAATTCAGTCTACCTATCCACGTACGTGCATGTTAAAACCACTCCTTTTGGATGAAATTCCCGGGTTGGTAATTTAGTACTGCAGTTTATGCTAATGTTAGATTGCATTTTCGTAGTAACTTTTCTGACACAATTATGGCATTGACACATATTAGGTGTGTGGTAAGAGTTACAATAGCAATTATTGGTAATTATGGAACATTTACATTCACCAAATGACCAAAGTCAAGACTCACTTAAAGTTCGCACCCCTTTAGCTTAAACTAGTGTAGATTTACAATTTGCTATTTATTTTGTAAATTTCAGCACAACAGAGTACAGTCACCATCTCCAGCAGGTGCTTGACCGTGATTCACTTTTTGCAAGCGGGATACAGTAAATAGCGTACAGTTGGTTCTGGTTGAGTCAACAAATCATATTTGATGGTAGACCCTGGTAATATCAATGGAGATCTCTGGCAATTAGACGTTGTTATTCAGTGTACGCATATCACCGATTTGAAGTCAAAATATACATCTGGCAGTGTTTGAAAGATTGAAAAACAATATATGATAAAAAAATTGAAGTAGTTAAAGGCGATATTCACGCTACGCTTTGTTATGTTCTCACTTGAGTTGATGGAGGCAGCTTGTTGCCAACAAATAAAGCAGGTGTGTGAGGAATGGTTAGGAATTTTAGGGATATAAGCGAGTCTCACAAAATGTCACTGTATTCTACGTTTTTAAAAAGCGGGACTAAATGTAAACCGAAGCGTTATTCAGCCGTAATGCTCGAGTAGCGCAATTCCATATTAGAGTCCATCAATGCCACATGCTATAACAAATCACTGAAATTCCCCGCGTAAAACCAATTGCGACAATCATTGTACCTGGGAGAATGACATTTGCTATCTGGCCAATTGTTGACAACCGTAATGTGGGACAGGTGGGTACTCAATTGACTCTCTACTCTCATGGGATTTACATCCGAAGGTAAGGAGGCCAAATATTTTGGTATGGAGGTTAATCTGTGAAGTAGTATTTCTTTATTGGAATGTAATCACTGCAGTTACGCGTTTCGACTCAAAGACATGCAATCCTATTAGACAATGTTAGATACTCAAAAAGTGTCAAATTACTTTCTTTTGACAATCATCATGGGACAAACTATAGACATGACGTAGCAACGGCCACGAGATGGCCAAAACGTCATTATGGCCGTGAGAATTATTGGTGACATTGGATGCGCCCATCAGTTCTCGATTTCATTGGTCTTCTACTTAGCTAATTACTTTTGTAATATCACAATGTTGATAATGTTTTCACAACATAATTTATCACCATATGTAATACTAAAATTAGGTGTTGTTAGTCCCTTTAAAAAAATGTATTTTCAATTTTATTGAACCAACTATAAAGGGTATGGAGATCGAGTCGCCTTTTAAAAAGAGTTTAGTTGACGTTATTGAGAAGTGAAATTCCAATATTAAACAAGAGATTAGGGATACCAAGGAGCCCACTGCCTCGACCTGAAGATCTTGGATTTTAAATTATGATAAACTCTTAAGGGATTAGCAGCGATATTGCGAGAGAATCGAAAAATGGGAAATACATTTTTTAAACTTATAAATCAGGATAAATTGTACAATTCCAAAATTAACTGCTTTAATGTAGAAAAAACACCAAATAGTGAAAAAATGAAAGTAAATTAGTTTTACCGTGTCCCGTAAAAAAGACATTACAGCGAAGCGTTCAAATCTACACTAAACAGTGAGTGTAAGTTGTTATGACGTCTCGTGTACGCATAAGGTCAGAACAGAAGACCTTAAAACACAAATAAATGAGCCTTGGGCAACAAGTGATCTGAATTTTATATAATAAAACAGATTTGAATGATTTTAATTGGTTTTCACGAATTTGGTAGTCAAAACATAATAAATCAAAATTACACAATTGAAACACAAATTTATTAACTGTACTTAATGGTTCAAAAGAGGCGTTTGCAGTTCAAGATGAGATGTCCTCTCAGTAATGAAGACTCCAAAATGACAGCGCACAAGTTCATACAAAAAATCCTCATGTAATATATTCCAATGGGAATCTTATCAGTCATGAAGGTAATCTTGTCCAGCAGTTCAAGACGCACAAGGTTAAATTAAGTCCATCGACGATAATAAATCCACAGTATCGTAGGTCCAAGATTTCAACACGATTATCTATCTGTCCACAATTGGAATCCTCCTTTGATTCACAGCACTTTCGGCTTCAAAGGACGACAGTAGAATAATTACAGCAAATCTGCTCACATGGAATTATAAATCCTGGCACTGTGTGGGCATAATCTACCATTATTGTAGACAAAACTAGCTATTACCAACTGCAGAGCTGAATTGCAAGGATGACTTCGAGATTAGTCAAATCTCAAATATCTCGGAATACTCAAAGATCCCAGTAATAAAAAGATATTCCCTACAGAATAGCATAAAACATACCCCTGCACTAGCGGACCAATCGGAAATTCATCACCCCAAATTACCTCACTCATATATATAAACTTTGGGGGGGAAATTCCCTAGGTTTTGCAATGTTTTGATCTCAAAAACAGAACAAGTTTCAGTTTAGCATTCTTGGGGAATTCCAAACTTCCCCTATTGTTGAAAGATACGACAATTGCGCCTTTTTTAAAAAAAAAAACTAGGGATATTCCCCTTTCTCTTTTTATAGTTAAACAAAATACTTTCCCGTAGAAATCTTTCTCAACTAAAATTGAGAAAATAATATTTTAAAGTTTAATCAGAAAAATGGAGCGCATATAACAGCCTCCCCCTCAAAAAGAAAATTTGAATGAAATGAAAATTTTCCAAAATATGGCTTTAAACTTTAACCATTTTGTGGTTAATTTTACACACAGTTTACACAGGGAAAATTTTACACTTTTATTATAATGTTCTTGTTTGCTGCCTTCAGTCAATATGACATAAAATTGCTAATAA
>JAMKCH010025867.1:0-19401 GCA_023653785.1 Ophioderma brevispina
TTGTCTTCACACCAGACAGACTCTGGAATACAACCCCATGGCCCATTACGCGCTATTTATATCACGAGCAAGTTACTACTACTATGCGCTAATAAAATTACATTCCCATGGCGCAAGTTCAATAGCTTTCATCACCATTGTTTGAGCAAATACATCCCCGTATTTTAGTATGATTTAGTATACCCAGGAAGTGCATGGTCAGCTGTTGTAACATGGCTTTCTCCCAATGCTACTAACATAGCCCTGGTAGATTATCGCATCCTTACCATATATGATATGGTATGGTTTGGTATGTGAAAAAAGTTCGTTGTTGTTTTTGGCAATTCCATTTAGTGTTCCGTCCCCCCAGTAAACAAAATGCAAAAATTAGGTCTTTCCACGCCCCACGAAACCACAAACGACACTACATATATGTTGTTAAGAATATAGCGCCACATCCTTGTAACGCGCATTTGTGGTTCTTGGGGTGGAAAGGTCTTCAAATAGGATTTAATTTGAAATATTTAAAAAACCAAAAAAGAATAAATTTAACATAAAACCGACTTTTGGGAATTTATGTAAAGTTGGATTTTTTGAAAACACAAAAGAAACTTGGAGCCGCGTCGCTTATTAGGCAAAAAGACTTTCAGTTTCATCCGTTTCGCTGAAAAGCCTATAGGGAGGGCGTCAGTCATTTCCTTATCCAGGCGATGTCCTTCATATTTAATGTGCCGCAATGCCGCCGCTTTACATTTAAATTTTTTGCCTTTGGTTTTAAACAGCTTTAAGTGGACCAGTTCGCCATCAGTGTAAAATCCACACGAACCCGTTACTTTCCGCAAATTGCGTAAATTTACCCACGTTACTCATATTCCCCCCCAATTTACAAACATGGAACATTCCGGAGCGACAAAACAAACATCCATTTCTTGAAACAATTTGCCCAGGAGAAGACTTCATTCCGGGGCTTCAATTCCAGAAAAACAACCACCACACCGTACAACCAGGGAAACGTACTACAGCATTTACAACATTAACAGTCCTTTCCACAAACCAACAAGAAAACGTACGTTATACAACATTTACCATTTTTCCATTCCTTAAAAAAAAACCCGGTTATATCCCACGATTACAGCCCTATATTTGCCTTTAAAAAAAAACCTGAAAATCACAAACGATTAACAATCTTTCCTAACAAACCACGGTGAACATTGAACGTCCTTTCAATAAAAACAACAAACATTAAACTATTTGTTCCTTCAAAACATAACATTCCTTCATATTCATTCGTACGTAGTTGTTAAAACGACGCAACACACAACCAGCTTATATTCAATCTACCAAACAAACGCGCACACACAATCGCCAGCACCTATAACCAAACACAGTAACATCACAGATAAATGCTGTTGGGCCGCACTTTTTAATTGAGGGCGCTAACAAAGTTTTAGTATCGGCGTGGTGGGTACGGAGGTGAAAACTGAGGGCGCTAAACATCATTCAAATGCGAAGGGTAGAAGAGAATTATGCCAGTCTAGACGTTTTCCATCTACCAATTTACCTTTCTGAACATCTGAAAACCCACCAAAGCAGCTGCTGTAGCCGCACCAATCCTAAAGCATGCGAACTGTTTAAAATGAAGGTGAATAAACCAAGCAGTGAAATCCCTTTCTTTAAAATTGGTTTGAAATTTAAATGGAATTTTGGAATTGAGCATTCTTACTCAAAATGAATAAATAAAGGTCCAAATGCGTTGGACGATCTGTAAAATTGAAACAGAGCATTAACTGGGCATGAAGCACAAAAAGCTGAGCTTTCTACTCTCAGCTGACGGAAGAACCCCTTTGATCTGTTTTAGAGAATCTTATGTTATTTCCAGAATTTTAAATACCCGAGTCTAAAATTTTAACATCATCAACTGCCAAAACTCCGAAAAATTACCGACTTTCTTGTGGTCGTAATTCGCCTATCCCTTAAGAACCAAAAGCCAACAGAAAGGCTGATTTGAACAATGCTACCCCCTTCATAAGAGGATTTCAAAGACATGCAACCAATTATCAATCTGGCCCATAAGAGAGGGCTAATTGGAAGCCTGGAATCAAAACGTGGGTTGAGTCTTTGCAGAAAGGCCCTCTTTTTAATTTTTGATATTTTATTAAGGTTATTTTATTTAGGTATTTTTAATTTTGTGGGCAAATGCCAGGGCAGAAATATGCACATTGATAGAAGAAGGTGCTACCCTTCCAAGGAAAAAAAAACGAAATGAATGCCTAAAAGTGATACTGAAAAAGGGGCCACTTATGCCCAATTGGAAAAAAAAGCTGGCAAAAAATTTAGAAATTTTGACTAAACATTTCCTCACGCTACCCATGTTGCCAAGGGCGCTAATGCAGCTGTACCAATCGATGAGCTCATTTCCAGAGTGCCAAATAATCTTGCCTGCCTGGCAGTGCTCTGGCGTCTGCTGATGGTGCTGCCCCGAAAACGAACCATCTGGAAGCGTGAAAGAGCTTCCGCAATATTATTCTGTTTGCACTGCAATGGCTTTAGCCCAAACGCTACATTTATTTTTAAACAAGTGAACACGAAAAATCTGACAAGCCTCATAATTTTAGGACATGTGGAAGACTAACCTTTAATTATCGAAACCACACCGCAACATAATCAAAACGGATTACAAATTCTTTTACCCCGTCATTATCCCGCCCCCCTCCCCCCCCCCCCTATCACACTCTGCTGCTACAGAATTGGAAAAATTTCCAGCCAAGCAATGGTCAAATTAATGGTAAGAATCATTAGGCCAACTGCCCGAAACCATTTCCCATTTAAAAACCACCAAAACCCAATTCCCCGCTAGCATCAGTAAATAGCTGAATATCCAGTTCGTCTACCCATGCCTGATCTGGAAAAAAGCCGAGCCTTGAAATGTTTCTGAAATACAATCCACCCATTTCTAAATCGCGGTTTGCAACCCGCAGCTAAAATTGGTTTTAAAAAAAACCAAGGCTTCTTATTAATACCACCGCATGTATAAATCATTAGAGGCCGTCGCGAAAAAGCTTCCTTCCTGGCGATACCCGCCGTACCCACAAAAGAAACGAGCCAATCACAGATTGCAACTCCCTACCGTTACCTTGACTGATTTAAATACAAATTTTTGAACTTTGCTTTTGATGTTTTAGATGAACGGACCCCCCAGAGTTATCTTTGAACAATGGAACAACTAATTTATTGCAAACTGACTCAAAACTTAAACTACACTTGAACATGATTAAATTACTTGCATCATCGCTACACGCCGTCATAAAGACTCATCAGCATAGTGGCGTCACCGAAATGCGGTCCCTGCCTCGTGTTTAACAACCCAGTCTAAAAAAAAAAAAGGGTTTAAAAAAAAAAAGGAAAAAAATTAAAAACAAAAAAAAAGCGGGTGAGCAGGACGCACCCATTGGCAAGGCTTTTAATTATCGACAAAGTATTGATATTTAACTTTCATGCCTAGAAGCTCAAAGTCGTCGGGATGAACCGGAATAAGTCTGAAGGCAGCTGTATAATCTGCTTTGGACATCACGCCCCTCTACCAACTGCAAACACTAGTTGCACTGCGTATTCAAACCTGGCAATTAACTTTGCAAGCCTCCGAATCACTCCCATCATTTACTGACTACCCTTCTGGTACGCCAAATGTTGATAAGTCTAAATTTACCGGTTCGGTCGGCCTTAGGAACTAACCCTATTGGAGATATAATTACATTTGATAGAGCTTACCTTGAAAGGACCTGTTATACGTATAAGCTTTATTTTCACTTTCCTAATTTTAGCCAAAGCCCGATCGGGATCATTAGATACGGACTTAAGATTTTTAGAATCTCTCGCAATGCGTCTGCCCAAATACCCAATTGAACCACTAATAAAACCATTTTTTAGAACCTGCAGCAGTATTTATACAGGTATATATTCAAATAAGGAATAAGTGCATCAAGAATGATCGGCGACGGGTATTGCAACAACCACAATGCCATGAGAATCCTTGACCTTGTAACGATCGACATAAATTACTTCCCTGTTTTTCTACAAGCTGAGCCCCATGACCACCTTCTTTTCATTTGATGTACCGTGGGATACAATTCACTCTCCTCCGTGTACAGAGCCTCTGTTCAAATCGAAGCAGATCGATTTTCCCCCTGACTGAAAATTGAACCTTGTTTGTTTGACGAACCCCCCCTGAAAACCCCCCTCTACTATGTCTCCCATAGTTAACGGTTCCTGAATGGCCTACCTCTGGTAACGCGACATACATGACCATACTCCCCCATCTATAATTGGCCCACGACCTGTGGGGTTGAATTTGTTGGCGCATTCTAAATTGTTGATCGTATGAGCGCCAACCCCAACCACCAAATCTCAATGCGGCCTGTACGAATGGTGTGAGCATTTTTGTAATTCTTGAGTCCTAACTGGGGGTGGCGCGTCTAAATAAATGGAGCTAAACACCAAAAAAGCACTTGTCATGCATGAATGGAAGTGATATATTGCCTAGACTTAGTATTAGTCTACAACAATTGACCGCTCTGATTTGACTGACAACGCAACAGTTGGTCATAGCATTTTTGAATTGCAATTGAGGCTCAACGTTTTTTCAAGTAGCCAGGCCACAAGCTAAAATACGAATTCACCATTGACAATTTTGATTTGAATATCTGAGAGTACCAATTCCTAAATAGGCTGCAACTGAAACAAAGGTGAAAGTTTAATAACTGTTGTGAATGACGTGGCGCATCAGACAAGATTGAACATTCACATTCAATTCAAGGTAACCCCTGAAGTTAACGATGCCTAGTATTATCAAATGCACTAACGATCAGACAAAATGGGATTTAAAGTGGACACAATGTTTATTTTAAGCGCACTACCACAAGACGAATTTTGAGTGTAAATTGGTAAGGGTTTAATGCGGCACAAAAAAAAGGGGGAAAAAAAAAACAATGTTTTTAACAGCCATCCCGGTTGGATCTACAAGTGGAACCTAGTATTGACATTAGAAAGTTTAACACAGGCATTGAAATCATGGAGTTGCTAAAGTTGTTACACTCACCTTTGTGCATGCTGGATCTACAAGTGAATTGTATTGACATTAGAATTTAATACAGACATAGAATCATGAAATTGCTAATGAATTGTTAACAACCCATGTTTTGTGGCATGCTTAATGTTGTAGATACTTTGGTAACGTATTGATTAAATTGCCACTATCGATTCATTACTAATCGGAGGAATATTAAGCCCAACCAAGCTGTTTGATGAAATTGGGCTTGAATGACCTGAAGCTGGTTGCACTGATTAAGTATCACCCAAGTTTTTTGATACTACCACCACTGACTAGACAAACATTTAAATTTATAACCAAACGTACCTGTAGCAAACGGCCCGCTACTGATCAAGCTTTGTTGATGCTGCCGGAACCTTTTTTTGTATTTAGGGTTTTGGTTTTGATGATCATGTAACTGTATTTGTTGAGTGGGTCAGCGAGCGCTTTGTTGGTTGTTTGGGTTGTTGCATTTGTTGCGAGTCTGAACTCGCGGAACTGAATTTTGCTGACCCACATTCTTGATTCAAAGCACTCATTTGACGCTGATCTTCTGTTGCTGTTTGTTGGTTGTTGTTTGAGGCGCAGAATTTCCCTGTTGAGATACTACTTGTCCCCGCTGTTGAGAAACATACATCGGTCTATGGCCCTGCGTCTGGCTGCGATCTGTCTTACTTCCACGCGAAACCGATCCTGTCGCACCCTTGCGAATACTTACTGGCGGAACTTGAACCGGCTTTTGTATTGTACGCAAGCTGATCGTGACCCTGGCGTTCGGCTTCTATTTGTCGTATTTTTTCGACCCAAATCGTCAGTAGTAGCGCTTTCCAAAGGTTATTAAATCAAACAGCAGCCTAACTTAATATAATAAACTGACTGGATGCATCGCTAAAAAGATTAAAACGATTGCTTTAAAAAATGCAATATGATCCTCTCGTTTTGGTGTCTTGACAGAGAATGATTAAATCGTCCCTAAGATTGCGCTGTGAACGAGAACAACGCGGGCTGGCATTGGCCGACGGCCGAACAAAATCGCTGTAACGGCGAAGGGCATTTGTTGAGAAAGCATGGTTGCTAACGTAAATAATGCAATGAACATCAACTGGACAACAATTATTTTGCAGGGGGTAAATTGGTTTTCTCCCGACAAGCGAATAACACTTAAGTCGAGAAATGATGTTAATATAATTGTAGTATTTCTCCGGTTTTTTCCAATACAATAGTTTTTCTTCTATTTTGCAGTATTTCCCTAACTTACGTGTCATTTTTACAGTGTATTTTTGCCTCTTTTAAAATCGTTGGAAATATTAAAACTCCGTTTTTACTGTGTGGATAACATGTTTTCCAACGTGAAAATTGGCACTCTACCAAGTCCCCTTTGCCCAACTGCAACTTTAACCTTGGAAAAAGTATTCTCCTATTTTGTTAAATGGCGAAATGATTATAACATGTTTATAGCTCCATATTGGCCAGCGAAAAGCTATTTTGTCAAATGATTGAAGCATACCCTACCCCGTTACAAAAATCTATAGGAATTTGTTGAATGTGTTTTGAAATTAACTTTAATTTTAAAAAAAAAAGGAAATTGCATCTTTTAACAAAAATAGTACATATAAAGGCTGACTCAGGATTATACCGATGAGGTCCACTAATTTTTTTCAAACAAAGCGTGTTGTTTTAGGTATGTCCATAATGCTTTGGGTCCATCTACTAATGCACTGTGTTAATAACTAAACTCCAATCGAAGTCCTTCATATAGAGAAAATCACAACTTGTAATAAAATTCCCGATCCGGAATTTTTGTTATAAACACGGTATCCTATGGGACTGTTATAGTGTCATAAATGTTTTACTGGCATTAACACGTAAAATCCGATTCATCTCATACTTTGGAATTGGGCTTTTAGATGACTATCTAGTGTTGATGACCATTTCTTCTATTATACACAAGAAATTTATATTTCGAAATCTCGAGTCAGCCTTTAAGCTTCTTGACATAATATTTTTCCTTTTTCAATTATAAGAACATTGCCTAACCAAAAACAATTGGTTTTCATTTCAACCTGGATACACAGTCGTCCTCCCACGTTCCGTGAATTAACATATTCTGCCCTTTTAGACGAACTCTCAAAAGACGGGTACCAGCATTGTTTAGTCCAAGGGTGGCTTAATCCCGTAGTTACTTTCATCACTTACCATTGCCAGCATCTCATGCACTGCGTTGAATCAGTCATTTGGACTAGTGTTTTTTGATATTAAATTTCTGATCAAATATTTGTCGAAGGGGGTTGAACTTGACCATAAGGCAATTAGGATCACATTTTATGAAATTTGTGTTTTATTACGGGTCCAATAATCATTAATTACTTTTCATGATGGAAATTACGAGGTAATTTCTAGCACAAAAAAAATCGATAAATGAAGGATAAATTATGCAATTTCTATCAAGTAGCTAAGAGCTTGGATTTGCAAATGCAGGTAGTTTTCTGAATTTCGCTGAATATTGACTACAAAGTGCAAGAAGTCGCATGTTCAAAAGATACTTCCGTCTTTAAGTTAGAGCAAATTTTTGTATAAGTACGTAAGTGTTTAAAAAAATGCAAATTTTATGTTATATTAGCCTATTGGTTTTAAAACAGTAGGTGTAAAAACCTTGTAAAAAACTTTGGGAGGGACTCCAAATATTTATCTTCATTTATCCAAAAAACTCCTATTGTACTCAACTTTCCGGTTCAGTGCGTTTGACTTTAGATCTGCGTCCCTATATATAATAATAAACTAACTATTTATTTTTATACATATAAATTACAAAGTATAGACCTCTGGAAGTTCAACCTGGTAATCATGAGTTTTCATCACGGCCATCCCTCCTTAACTATCACAGGGCATATATGATCCTACTATATATATATATATAGTATATATATATACATTATTATACATTATATATAATATATATATATATAATATATATAATTTCAAAGTATAGACATCAGTGAAACGCAACCGTTACTCGGAGTTTCACGGTAACCCTCACTTACGATCACTGGTACCGATCTTCAGATGATCGTCTGTAAACCGCCATTGGGATACTTGCATTCCTCCTCTTTTTTCTCTTCTTCCTTCTTTCCCCTTTCTTCTCTCTTTCCTCTTTTTTCTTTCTGTTCTTTATTCCTTCTTTTTTCTTTCTCTTTTCTCTTCTTCCTCCCTTTTCACATTATAATGTTTTGCTCTCCGTCCCTGTTTTTTGTTTGTTACGGCCATTGACTTTACGCATGAAAAGGAGCGAGAATTATCAGTTTCTTTAAGCGGCACTGGCCATTTTCACAAAATATGAAATTTCTTCAATTTTTGCTCTCACATGATAGTCTATGCATTGGAAGAACAGAGATATATTTTACCATAAAAATAATCATACCCCAAAACAATAGCGACCTGATATGAGATAAAGATATCCAGGTAATTTGTAGGCTAACTTTTAATTTTTCAATACCTTTAATTAATCAACAAATGTGTATATTACATGAATATTTTGGACTCGTACGCACTGATATTAAAACACAAAGGTTATAGACCGGTCAAATCGTGTACATAGCGTGGGAAACATGCATGCGGCGTGCGTGCGCGTTTCTTGTTTAAACGTCCTTTTCTCGTCTGTTGAATTTCCGCGTCGCCGGCGACGTTAAATTACAAAATCGTTTTCTTTACCCCTAGGAAGCCTGATTTAGGTCCTTAATCATTTTGGTCGAGTGAGGGCTTTTGTCTATAAAAGCTTCAACAGGCCAAAATAGCGATTTTGAAAAATCTGAGGGCGCACTATTTTTCAAATGCTGCCAGTGTCTCTTTAAATCATTTGGCACCAGAAAGGTTGTTTTTTTTTTTTGGCAGTTTGCAAAAAACAGATGGAATGGTAAACATAGGGTTTAATCGTATTTATTTTGACGAAAGATTTTTTGTACTTCTGTGGAAAGTTTAAGTTGTTTATTTCGTGCATTATGGCTAAACATGTACATTAGCATGACAGCCATAAGCATGATTGACTTGAACTAGGTATAGGGAACTGTCCAGGTGTGTCTAACTTGTTTACCTTTTCTTTCACAGTGTCAAAAACGGTTAACCGAACAGCACACGCTCACTGTTTTAAGCACTCTCTGCGAACTCGGTTAACCCATACATGTACGTTGGTCATTATAATACCCGATGCTGTGGTTAACATTCAGATCGATAGGGAATTGAAACTCAAGTAAAAACGAAAGCTGGTTGGTATGAGGTGCGTACTCTACTTTCGGTTCCTCACATTGAACAATTATTGTGTTCGTACCATTTTTTCGGCTTCCGACGAAGGACTTAGCACTGGTATAAGGCTCTTCATTCGACATGATTGGGTTTCAGTTTCTGCGTACAGTACTTGATATTCCTTTCTTTGGTTTTCAATTGTACACATATGTGGAACGCATGACATTATAATTAGGTGTTTTAAAATTTCCTAAATATTATATTTTTGTATAATGCTCAGTGGTGGAAATCCCCCATTTTCCTATTGTTTTGCAAAGCTGGTGCCCTGGCACTTATTTTGCACCGGGCGCATTGTAGATAGCCTTTTAAACAACTGGGCAACCTTGTATAGATGCTGAAAGAATGAGGCTACAGCATGGCGCCGGACCACTATCATTATATTGGGTCTTACCCTAATAACCCCCGGCGAGCTAAGCGAGCCGGAAAGTTGCGCCCCCTCTATTGAAAATCCGGACCCGTCCAATATGCTTCTCCCGCTGAAATATATGTGGCCCCTCTGCCCCCCTTAAAAAAGGCTGGTTACGCCACTGCTCTAATGAAACCCAGTGATACATGTGGCTCATGTCATATAGCTTAATGTTCAGACTCTTTATTTTATATCAGGCCCTTGCATATTGTATATTAAATATTCCAATGATCAATGCCAAAAAGGTGCTTAATCAATAAATTTTCAAATAATAAATTTACATTACAGAATATTTTGTAAAGAAAAATAAAATAACAATGATCTAAGTTCCTGGTTCAAGTTTCATGTCGTTAAGATAAGCTTGAGAAATCCTGCGCATGTATGCCCTGACGTTATAGCGCATTATCGCGGGGAATGGATATTTTTAAGTTTACTCTCATTTATTTCGTGACATACGTGAATATTAGGCAATTGGTCGGGGCCGGTGTGGCATTACTTTGTTATCAGACCGTTAGTCTGTATATTGGAATCGGTCTACTTTTGAAAAGCCTAAAATGTGCCGTCAGAAGACATTCAGTGTGCACATATTGGGTAGGTACGGCACTTTTGCTGTGATAAAAATTTTAACTTCTGTCAACCTTTTTGGATATAGAGAGTGGTTTTTAGAGCATACAATTGGATAGTTACCGTGTGAGTCTTCCTCGCAGGCCGAACAGGCTTGTTTTTGGGTTTTTTTGTGAATGAAAAAGGTGGAATTTTAAAAAATTAAAAAAAGAAATGGTTTTTAAGAAATTGCGAGTTTTTGTTTTCGCCTCCGACTGGCCATGGTGGAATATCCCATGTTCGTAAATGTGTTTACACGTATTACGTTGGTGATGTGTACGCGATTTGCGGAAATAAAGTGCCTGTATATTTTTCACTGATGGTGAAATTTATCCATTAGAGATTAATGGTCATTTTTTTATTTCTTTTATAGGCTATAGAAAAAAATAGGTCATGGTTGTGGTAGAGTAATTTGGTCTGGCTTTTATTCTCGGTAAATATACCTTCTCTGCTGGCTATTAGTGGTCGTGACAATCTGTCTTCCATCAGCTTTGACCAATTGACAATTCCCATGTAATAAATCCTAAGGTGGCCAGGCGGTCTAAGAAACGCTATCGCAAATGTATTTTCCCCCCGTTGGTTCAGAGTTCGAAACCGGTCAAAAGAGCTTGATTTGTTTATTGTTGTTATTAGTTTTGTTTTCTTTTTGCTGTTGACCAGAAGATGTGCAGCGGTTTGATTTTTTCTTCTCTTCCTTTCCCCGCCCTTTTTTTCTTCTTTTTCAACAACCTCAATCACGAAGTTTTTTTTTTGGGATAATTAGGCCAAAATGAAAAATAATAATAATGACTCAAATTACAATGGAAACAAAAGCAAATACTTTTAAACATAAATACAAACAATAAAAAATCACAGAATTAAATGAATTAAATGAGTGGAAAAAAGAAAACACTAAAAGACAAAAAGAAAAGACAAATAACAATAATTTAAAAAACAATATTAAATTAAATTATTAAAAATACATAAAAGAATGTAAGCAAACTTAAATAAAAACAAAGATTAATAACACAGTTAATAAACAAAAATAATGTAAAAGAACAAAAAATGCACTAAATGACATTCATCATCAACAAATGTCTAAAAATAAATAAATCTTTAAAATACAACATATAAAGATTAAATTGATAAAAAAAGAAAAATACAAGAAAAATGTTTTTTTTAAACAATTATACAATAAAAAAAATAGAAATTGACAAATAATGACCCAAAATAACATACGATTTAACAAATATAATAAATATAGAAAAAAGGTGGCAAAATGGTTAAAAAAAACAAGTTAACAGTTTTATAAAAATACTTACAAATAAACCGCGTGTCCCCAAAAAAACGCAAAACACTTGGTGGCAGCGCCATTATTTCGAACAAAAGCAACGTGACTACTAATTTCTTTTGTTGTAAGGTAAGAAGGGAGTCATCGTCCTCTCATCATAAATCCTGCATCTGATCTTGAACTGCTTGTGGAGCAGTACTATAAAGGTTGAAGGAGCTTCTTGGATAAACATGTCCCCTCTGATAACCCGTTCCATCACCTGAGGGCCTCAAACTCCTTGGTATGATGATTCTCTCAGGGATTTGAAGCGGAAAAAACGTGCTTGTGAGCGTAAGTGGTGTTTCAAGAGCTTGAAGTACCCAGACAACTGAAAAGATGCATGTTTTGTATCTACAAGCAGTCACTTGAGCAATCCAAAGCGGAATATCACAAGTCACAATATAAATTACTGATGGACAATGGCAAATTGTTTCAACTTGTCGACATAATGTTAGCCGCAAAACCTTTCAAAGTCCTCGTCACACGACTCGTTTAATGAGCCCACAGATGACTTCTCTCAGTTTTTCCAGGACAAGATCAAAAAGGTGAAACAAGATCTAAAATTGCTCTTTAGATATTCATGTTCGGCTGATATGAAGTGAAAAAACATTGCATCCCTGACTGATTTGTTGTTTGCGCAGTAAGCAATACATAAGATCGTCATGGATTCGAGGGCCAAGTCTTGTGCCCTTGACGCTATCCCAACATGGCTTCTGAAAAGCTGTATTGACTCTCCATCCTTCCAGTTATCACAGACTTATCAATTGTTCCTTAACATCTGGTCGGTACCGAGATCTTTCAAGGTAGCACATCTTACACCACTCATCAAGAAGGCTAATCTCGACAGTAACTGTTCTGAAAACACTTCGCCCAGTGTCAATCGTTCCTTCCTGTCAAAAACTACTGAGCGATGTGTTGTGGGTCAACTGAGTGACTACCTGGAGACCAATGATCTTGTATAGTACAGACGTCTGCATATCGTAAGCACCACTCAACTGAGACTGCTTTACCCGTGTACCCACCAGTGATATTTTTTCAGGCTGTTATAAACACGGGGGATGTTGTCTTGGTCCTCCTCGACTTAACAGCCGCATTCGATACAATAGATCATACTGTACGAACTCCGAAGGTTGAACAGTTGCTATGGAATAACTGGTACTGGAGCGTGAGTGTTCAGTCATACCTTTCATACCTTGTTTCAATCTTTGGGCTTGGGGGGATGGAATTCAATCTGAGCTTTCTTTCCCTTGATGAGGTGTTCCCAAAGGTCAGTTTTTGGACCCTGGGATTTAAAAAAATGTTCACTCACCACGGAAGAATATTATTAGATTCTTCTGATGGCATTCCAGCTTGAATGGTGTATGCAGATGACACTCAACTGTATATGATCATTAATGCTGCTGAAAAGGATCATGCAATTCTTCAACTTGACACTGTAATTCGCGAGGTGAAAGCGTGGATGAACATCGACTCCGTTTAAAATTAACTGATGGAAAAACTGAATTCTTCACATCACCATCCCGATTTGCAAACAACATCACACCATTTACCTTCCTTCAAATTGGATCCACAGTTGTGAATGCCTTCTCTAAAGCACGCAATTTAGGTGTCCGGTCGTCATAGACAATCACATCACATCTCTTCCATCTGTAAACAGTATTGTCAATATCCGCAATATGCTCTCAGAAGAATCGTTCCAAAAATCCAGCAGGTTTCTTAAATCGCAAATTCTGCAGAGAAGCTTGACATGCATTTTTCATTCAAGAACTGGATTCTTTTGCAACGGCTTCTATGGACTTATATACCGGAGAGCGAGATTTGTAACCTGCAGCAAGTTCAGAATGCATCTGCAAGGATGGTAGCACTTTTAAGAAAAAAACAATCACATAACACCGGTTCTTCAAGAGCTACACTACATTGGTTACCAGTGAAAGAGAATCGAGTATAAGGTTCTGCTACTCACCTACAAAGCCTTGCATGGCCTTGCTCCACAGACACAGTGAATGTTGCACGAGTACAACCAACGCGTGTATTAATGTCATCATCACAACAACTTTTGAGACCAGTTAAAGCATCCCATCATAACTGCAGAAGATCTTTCGCAGCAGCTGCACCTATACTTTGAACAGAAGTCCCATATCATTGAAAAATGCCAACTCTGTCGCAGTTTTATAAGTCAAAGCTTAAGACTTATCTTTTTAGATCATGTATCCTAGTTTGTTATGCAAATATGCTCTTTTGTATACATGTTGTACAGTTTCATTGCTAGCTGCTGCGAATCCTTGTGGTGCTTTTGTGGGTAACCACCTGAAATCCACTGTTTCTCACAGATGTTTATGTATTATGAAATATTTTAAAACTTTTATTTGTAAATGCTTGTATCTTGTGAATGATATCATTGTATTTTGGTCTTTTTAACTAGTACATTCTTTGTTTCTAATTTGTGGTTTATCTTACATTATGTTTTATTTGCTATGTAAAGCGCAATGGGGCATCTGCGATGCATATTGCGCTATATAAATGTTGGGTTTTTATTATTATTAAGGGACTGTTGAGCTAATATCCCTGAAAAGTTCAAAAAGGTAGAGTCCAATATTTTTTTAAGGATAACAAATGACCCCCCAGAAATCAGTACCTGCAGGACCCATTTAACCAAATTGAGGCGCTATTAGTTACAAATACGGCACTGTACTTTTGCGCCCCAAACCACCAATATGAATCTGTTTGTCCAACCACCATTTTCTTTTTAAAGACATTACTGCCAATGGGTGAACGCATTCAAAACCAGTCGTCCGTGCTCGGCGCGACATTTTGAGTATTGCACGGAATAATTATCAGTTTTGGGTGCTCGTATACACACATAATTCAATTCGATACAAACACACCGCCAAAATATCAGATCTTTTGGTGATTTGGGTGCATTTTGTGTTCAATTTTGTCCTACCCCATGGCCACGCAACGAATGAAATGACACACATCGTCTTGATTTAACTAAACCGCCTCCATATACATCTTTTCACCTAAGCGCGCATTGCCCCTTATGAGAAAACAAGAGTATCTGCGCACAATTATCCAGGTACACTATATTACACCTGGCCCACCTCTAACACGTACATGAATTGTACACTAGTCACTACCGATTAGTGTAATATGCAAAGCGGCACCACAGTAATGGAAGAAGCGGAGGCAGCCATTGCTTTTCTATGGTTGGTACTCTACTAAGGTTTTCTTTGGTGGTCTTCAAACATCAAGACGGTGTATTTCTAAAAATTACGTAACAGGTTGCCTCTCTATCTATATAGAACAAATCTTTGTACTACTGCAACAGATATTAACATATGAAATGTTCCATTGGTAAAACATCTATAATAAAAAAACATGCAATTTTAAAACACACTTAAAAGATCGAATTAGAAATGTATTCACATTAGACAGCATCGGATTAAAGCTAATCATCATCTCATTTTAAGACGGCACACACGATTTATCTTACCCAAGATTTAATGAAAGAATGAATAACTGATATTGTTTTGAGTTTTGTGTTTTGAAACTTCATAAAGCTGAGAATAATCACATTCTTTTCAGTAACAAGCAAGTTTGCAGCTCAAACCCATTTATCATTATACGTAATGTGGAGGTTGTCTATGATTTAGTCTTAGTTTTTATATCGCCTTGAAACATATTTGGATTTTCCAATAAACCAATGTTTTATCATTATCATGTTAGTTAATAATTAATCTCAAATGCATCATTTGACCCAGTAGAAGTTGTCCTGCGAGAAATTTGAGCAAGTAACTGTTGATTGGCAATCAATATTGTATTTGCCATGCTGTTCTTCATTGCAGTCTTGGGTTACCACTCAATTTTTTGTAAAATGGGTCTGCTGGTTACTTGATGTGTTGGGGTTATATTTTAAAAACTATTGACTATACGTTTAATGACCTTTTCAAGGATATTACTAACAGTCTCACTTAAGTTACAACAAAGAATAAGTAGTCATGTGCTTTGTTCAAAACTTATGGCGCCTGCCACCAAGTGTTGCATTTTTTTGGGACACACGGTAATATATATATTTTTTTTTTCAAGTATTTTTTTCATTTTTCCCATTTGGTGATAATGAGAACCTTAATTGGATGGGAAGGGTGTGTTGGTTGAAGGGGGTGATTGGCAAACACATCGTAGATAAGTGGAACCGGGCGATGAAGGGAAAGAGAAACCCCGGTGTAGTTTGAAAGGGACTCTGGAGGTTAGAAGGAAACTGGCAGGAGGTTTCACGGTATGCAAATGAGGTAATTGCCATTTATATTCCGTCAAGCGCTTCTGCTTCTGTGCCCAATATCACAAGCTGCATGACTGAATCGAATTCTAATACCCAAAAAAACAAAACAAAAAACCATGGGTTTGTTGGGATAAGTAGTTGGGAATTGCCATATATATAAAAAGGGATAGGGTGTGAAGGGAATGTAGAATGTGCCCTGGTGTAGTTTAAAAGGAGGACCTGTGTTAATTGGGAAGGGCCACTTGTAGATGAGAAGGGGATCTGGGTTAGTTTGGGAAGACACTCTGTGACATCTGGAAGGCTCCCACACAGTTGTGAAAGGGATCTTGGCTAGTTCGAATGAAGAAAAGACCTTGAGACTTTAAGGCAGCTAGTAAGGGGGCCCTGGTATAGTTTGCAATGGGAAGGGGCCCTGTGGTCGTATCAGGAACGCTACCGGTAACGTCCTGTATAAGGTTTTCCGCACGAACCAAACAACCTAACCTTGTTACCCCTCTGCGCCGCAAACCGCGTAAGCCGGAACCGCGAAATTCTAGTTTTGGTTTTTAAAGGACGCACAACTGTGAAAATGATTATATAAGTTTGAAAATAAGTGTAACGGTACTATGTTGTAAAGTGTGGCGCTTTTGACCTTGGCCCCTACGTGAACTGATCATGAGGACGTTACGATACTACGACCATTGGCCGCTTTTCTGCACAACATTGGCACAAATTGTCGTTCCAACGTTTATGGGCAACCATCATTTGTAGTCTGAAGACGCCCAACTTCAGCTAAAGTTGGTAACATATCAAAAACCAGCATTTTTTTTTGGTAAACAACGGCATATTAACGTTGGATGGTGGTCGAATAGCAACAGCAACTGTGCCCATTCATTTTAAACGCACACCTATGACGTCACGGCATTGTGTTGTGTTGCTCTTCCATTAATATTTGCAGGAATGTCGGGTTAGAACAATAACACTCGCTTCGTAAATGTACGAATGGAGACTTTATGCAAGTCTCCATTCGTACATCACGAATGGAGAGTTTTTTGTTTTTAATTTGAATTTGAATTGAATTACTTGAACAGTTTGGAATTTCCATATAATTTTGAACATATAATATGTTGACTTAAAACCACTAGTAATTACCTCAAAAGAAATCACCATTAGCGACGAACCCCTGTTTTACGGGCATCAGCTTCGAGTAGGTTCGGTCGGCGATTTTTTTATTTCTTTTTCTTTTCTGGAGCTCAAATTGCCTCAAATGCTTAAAACTCTGACAATAAAAATCAAGGAAACAATGAAATGTTTACAAACCCAGTGTTTTTTTTCTAAAAATTGATCAATTTTAAAAACCACAAAAAAAAAAAAAATTTGCAAAACTGAAAAAAGGCGGTCGGGCCCTAAAACATTTTTTTTTTTTTTTTAATTTTCGTCGCCTAAAAGAAAAATTTTAAAAGTTAAAATTTAATCAAATTTAAGGTGGCGTGTGTCAAATGCATAAAAACTGACATTGGGCGTAATGAGCCAGGGTGGGATATTTTTCTCTTCTATTGTGTTTGGGGTTGTTAGTTTATTCTGGCTTTATTTTGTTTTTATTTTCTTGTTGTTTGTTTACTTTTAATTGCAAATTTTAAAAAAAGAAAAAACCTAAAAAATTAAAAAATTTGTAATTTTGCTTATATCTAATATCGTCGCTGCAGGAAAACATCAATGTAATTGAAATCAAATGCAAAACCTCAGATGTGCAACTTCGGTAACATGGACAAAACCAACTATTTGTCCCAGTGTTTGGTCAAATCATGTTGGGGAAAATGATGAAGCTGATATTCAAAGGAAGTACGGCAACAATCTTTTTAAGTATTTTGCGATAATTTGCAAAACGACAATATCGCGAAACAGGTCGTTTTTTGTCAGTGTTTACCGAAAAATGCACATATGAGGTTTTGCTCTTAGAGGTCAAAATGCACAAATGATGTTTTTTCCTGCCCAACGACGATATGTCAATATTTATTTCTATAGTACATCTTTTTATTGGGGTGTTTTATATTTTATCTTTTTTTAATGTTTGTTTTTTTTATTTTTTTTTATTTGTGTGTGTGTGTGTAGTTTTTTTTTTTGTAATCAGGCCTAAGGACTATTTAACAACCAACTATTGCACTTTTGAGTTTGATCTTGAGCTTCTTTAACGTTTGTCAACTTTTGTCATACATCTTAATGTCCCTTTTTAGTGTATAGTATAACGATGGTTTACAGCACACGGTGGAATCATACTCAGAAAAAGTAATCAGTATAACACTAATCAAATTAAAACATGTTTTATAGTTTCGTTTACAACGGAAAACAAGGTTTAAGTTTTCGTTTTACACTTTTTGACACACGTTTTCTTTTCTCACACCACAAGTTTTCAAATCATGAAAGTTTAATCTAATCCGGCGGGGGTGTGGTTTGCGGTCACGGAGATTTTCTTTTTTTTTTCAGAAAAAAAAATGCTGTTTCCCATTATTGCTTCGTGTGAATATAAAATCACGTATTCCCTGATTTTGTCCCCTTCCCTCCTTGGAAGAACAATGTTTCATCTTCCCGGTCGTTGCTTACATTGTTTTTTCGTATTTCAACCCCAATCCTACGTTCCCAGGGCTTAGGCCTAATAATGGCCCTCCCTTACTTTTAAAATAGTTCTTTGAATAAACATACGCACATGTTTACAAAGTAACAATTGAATGTGCATGCAAAAACAGTGTTTAGAAACTTGGTGGCAAATTAGTGTTTAATATTTGACATGTAAATTCCTAAACACTTGGCATCAATGTATAAACACCCTCATGTAAAATCCCTAAATATGTTTTAAGATTTTGAAACATGTTTAAGACTATAAGGTTTTTAGAATTTAAACAGACAGTTCAAAATGTTTAGAAACATGTGCAAAATGTGTTTAGAAAAGCGTTTTATTTCTAAGCACTGTTTTTTGCAGTGCATTTGTTCTAACCTGTGTTAATTACACTTTAGGGTTACCCCTTACCGGACCTCCCTATCCCGTCAGTGTGTGACTGTTTACACATTTTGAAGTGTTTAGAAGGTGTATAAAACCCTAACACATTGAATTTACAACATGAAGGCTAACCATCACTGGGGTTCATCAACACTAATGTTTTTCCAGACTCGTCCCGAATGGTTGTGAGATTCCGTTGTAGTTTTTCATCTCCTAACTTTGGTATAATCCAAAACCTTGCGAAGATTTGGAGAAGTAACTACAAGCCCAGTTTTTCCGTGAAACATATAGGGTTTTATCTGTGGTTTTCACTGGCAGTTCTGAGTTTAATTTATAAACAACATCCTAACAGTAGGCTTGCTTTAGCACATATTTATCATAGATTTAGCTCGAAAATATTGTGGTACTTTTGTCACAATTCGTCCTCTTCGCTTAAACCCCAGGCTTTTATAATTCCAGAATATAATTC
>JAMKCH010025868.1:0-44478 GCA_023653785.1 Ophioderma brevispina
CGCAGAAAAAAAAAACTTGGTTTTGCTTCAAAGTTAACAAAAATATGTTTTACAAACTAAAATATTTTTCCAATTGCTAATTAACTGGTGAAATTGACAATATTTAGAAAATAATGATTCTGGCAATCTTGAATTTTTGACGTGGGTATTTCTAGTCTCCAAAAAGCGATGCGGGCGGGTAACGATAAACTCAGAATCTACTTTCATGCGCCTTTAATTAAAAAGTTGCACAATATGGGATTTTGACCTATTGCAATAAAATGCATATATCTGGATTGCCTAAAGTAGATGGGATGGAACAAAAAGCATGTAAAAGTTAGGTTTCTCTTCTCTAAGCTGGTATGTGCTTTATCAAAGTTCATTATCATGGTTAAAAAAACATTTTTTGTCCTTTTTTTGAGACAGGCTGTATATGATTGGTTTTAGGGCTTATACCAGAATACATCACCTGAACAAACAAAATAACTATACTCTGGCCCGTAACCAGGGGGGGAGGGGCAAGGGGGAGGACGCCCCCAAATTCCAACACCCCTAAAAACATGTGAAAGGAACTAAAAAAGGCCAAAAACTAGATTTTGCGAGTGGAGCGAGCAAAAAATTTGGGTTTTTATGCTTTTTGCCCCCAAAAGGGTTAAACAAATTTTGGTAAAAAGTCCACTTTTTAAAAAATCCCCCCCCCCTTAGGGGCAAATTTGGGGAGGGGGAGTCCCCTTTAAATTTTCCCCTGCCCCTAAAAAATATCCTATTTATTCATTTAGCTTCCTCGAGTCAGTGACGTTAACACATTCACACACTTGTTTTGCAGGTATATATTTGCACCACATCCAGTGTTCGATTTAGAGGGGTTTTACATGCACAGATGCATGTAACATTTGCTCTGTGCATGTAAAATTCTGCCTGTGCATGCAGATTTTTTGTGTTATTTAGCCCATTTTCTGAGAAAAATCCCAGTTGTGCATGTAACTTATTTTCTAATCGAACACTGACCACATCTATGCTTTTGTGCGTACATCAGTGCTTTGAATCAACGCTTGCGATTTAATGCTGCGACTACTGCACTATACACTGACGTCACTGACTCAGTGTCTTTAAAGTGACAGGAGGAGATTTTTCTAGGATATGAATTTTTCTCAAATTGCTCTAAATCAGTTGTAGACCACCTACCGAGAATGTTTGAAAGATTTATTAAACAAACAAGTACAAAAGAAAACCGCAGACTTTGTTTTGAACTTGGCTCCTATCGTTATCGTCCCCATAGAACACCATGCTTTGAATTTCTGTCGTGCACGATAGAAAATACTAAATCATAATCTTCTTACATAAAGAAGGCGTATTCGGCTTATTCACTTCAGGTGTGATCTAATTACATTGGTTAAGCATTCCAAATATGCAAAAAAAAAAAACCTGGGTTCGAAAAAAATTGGGATCATTTCTTTCTGGAAATGTCCTGTCTCTTTATCTCATCCAACATTTGATCAGTCTTGGGCAAAATGCTCTAACAGCAATGTCAAGTCATCCAATAAAATGTAATTATGTCAACAATGTAATTACTCAGGGCTGACATCTTATAAGATGTCAGCCCTGATTACATCTTGTTGCTTCACCTACAATTGTAAAAGCAAATATGCCCTTTGAAACTTGTACTTTATATGTAAATCAATAAGTCTGAATGGTTGGTTCACGGCATGCACACACTACACTGTAAAATATTGGTTAAATACTTTTCAATGTGAATATCCTAGCACATAAAGGCAAATCCATAATATTAAAATGGCACACATATAATATGCATTAAAAAAGTGGAGAAAGTACAGTTGCCCGATTGACACCTTGATAATAAAGCGTAAATGCCTCACGCTCGAATACTTTTGATACGCCTGCTGCTTCATTGGTGCGTCTGTGCATACAAAACATGTTTATGTCTGCGAGACAACTTTGCTTTAGCATTAACCTTTTACCTGCTTTCTGGAATTTGATTTGCACAGATGCAGAATTGCACAGACCCTAAATTCCAAAACTCCATTTGAAAACCCATCTTGAAACGACAGCACAGACCTACTTCTTTAATTCTACTCTTTATAATTGGACCCAGTTTATTACTAAATGGGTCAAAATTACAAACTTCTGTTGAGTTTTGAGATTTTAATCAAAGAATGATTTTGTATGTGAGTGGAATTCTAATAATATCCCCATCTTAAATATTTCCTGGAGTGTTCCTGGTTTTGATCTAGAATGTCTGAAACCTTGATATTCCCCGAATTTTAGATAACCAGGCCAGTTCCCAAATGGAAGAGTCCAATATTCTCATCCAAGAAGGCACAGTTCTACAACTAATACATGACTACTGTTGCATGGACCGGGACAATGTATCCTGTGTATTATAAATCATACCCAAGGTCAATTTTTCAGTTTGCAAATGTACACAGGTCAGTGAACTGCGAGTCTTGGTTGAACCATTCCAAACCAATCTTTGAACAACCTGCCACTTTAAATCAACCAGTCAACCATTCTCCCCATCAAACTCTCTTCCTATTAGAATAACCCTTGAAGTAAAGACAAACACTACATCGTTAGTTGGTCTTTATACATAGTAATCTTTTGTTGTAAACATTTGTCCATAGACTATGAAGTAACTAAATATTAAAGTAGCCCTTGGGTGTGTAACTTTGCATGTTAGTACTCAGAGTGTTTACTGCAACAGGGCCATCATATGTCAAAGTCAACAATTACGAATTCAGCTTGTGCTGTGATAATTACATGCCTATGATAGAGACATGTGCCCATCCCTACCCCACCCTACTTCCCCCAGCCAAAACTTCCTTTGGTTCCACATTAACCTTACAATGTAATCGAAACTCAGACTCATGCAGGCGTTCTTTAATTATGTAAGAAATGTGCATGTGACCTTGTAGACTTGCCGAATCATCCCGATCAACAGCACGCCATCGGTTAAATGAAGTGCGCTGCGCATTACGTGTGACCAAACATTAGATGTCAAGGACCGCACACATGTATCTTGGGGGGTTCATTTGGAGGTGGTTAGCACTGACTGCACTAGTGATCGCCATACCTTGTCATCTCCCTCAGGGTCAAGGCTTGAATCTACAACCAACTAAGCTGGAAACATTCATGTGCAGAAATTACTTTCCTCCCCAGTGGTTCTGGCTGAGACACCGGGGCTTTTGTTTAGGCAAAGGAATGTTAGCCCTTTGCGTGATACGCAACTTGTGGTTCCAATCGTTAAACATCCAGAATCAACCAAAATCAATTGGATACGACAACATTTTCTAAAATAATAGCACCTGCGAGTTGCAGTCATTCCATCTGAAAATATCCTTCAAGGTTGGGCATGTTTGTTCTTGTACATATCGTAACGATAACTGGGTCCTTAACCTAACCTTGCACATAGTTTGTACTAGCTAGCAACTTGAACCTTCAGTCATGAAATATCTACCCAATCAATAAAAACTTTGGAGCTAACTATTACCAACAACTTCAGAAATATAGCACACCGCTTTTCCTACATACTCCGACACCGGGCAAGTATACGAGTAGCTCCGAGATATAAGATGCACTAAATAGACACTCACGTCTATGCCACAACACATTCAGAATTGATCATACATGTCCCAATGCAAGCAAAACGTGAGGGGTAAAAATCAACTCTCATTGAGGGCTACAGGCACGCATTCACTGCCACTAGTCAAGTTCATGTTGTTTTGGCAAGGGACACTGAACTTGAATAACCTTAAAGCATACTTCTGGTGATACATGGGGTGCATAAATGTATACACAATGGCTGGTATTCTGAAAGGGAGTCTAACTTTAGTCCTGGGTTTAAACTAGGTTTAGTCCTACATGAGTGGACCTTTTTTCTTTCCAACATACTCTATAAATGTGATGTAATGGGTGAGAAAATTCCTTATGGATGGGCTGGAACGGCCCTTCCATGAGGAATTTTCTCACCCGTTACATTTAACTTTCACAGTATTTTGAAAGGAAAAAAGGTCCACTCATATAGGACTAACCCTGGTTTAAACCCAGGACTAAAGTTAGACTCCCTTTCAGAATACCAGCCTATGTGTCTGCTGATAGGAATTCAAATGGGGAAAACAGTATGTGAACCAAGAAATGTCGGTGGTGTGATGGTAGAAACTTCCAGTGCAATACAAGACTCAAAGTGCTTGCACTTTTGTTCATAAGCAAGAATAATTTTCTATTTAACGCCTACTCACACTTGCATCAGAAACTCATATTTATAATAATGCATGGTACATGTGGGAATAAAGCAAATGTCTTTTAAACAAATTAGAAAGAAAATATTGTGAATGTGGTACAACTGCCCTGTGATAAAATATCTGCTTATTTTCATTTGTGATATGACATTGGTTTATCATTAGAATTGTAACACAATATCTGCTTATCACTTGACTTGTGATATGACATTGCTTATCAATTGAATTGTAATACAATATCTGCTTGTATTTATGTTTAGAAGGAGATGATTCTATTTGCATGATTCTAGCAGAATCTGTGACAATGCGAAACTCAATATCTGCTTATCACTTGACTTGTGATGTGACATCAGCTTATTTGAGTTGTAACGCAATATCTACTTATCACTTGGACTTGTGATATGACATTGCTTATCAATTGAATTGAAATACAATATCTGCTTATCACTTGACTTGTGATATGACATTGGCTTATCATTTGAATTGTAATACAATATCTGCTAATCACTTGACTTGTGATATGACATTGGCTTATAAACTGATTGTAATACAATATCTACTTATCACTTGACTTGTTATATGACATTGGTATATAAACTGATTGTAATACAATATCTGCTAATCACTTGACTTGTGATATGACAATGGCTTATCATTTGAATTGTGATATAATATCTGCTTATCACTTGACATGCGATATGACATTGTCTTATCATTTGAATTGTAATATAATATCTGCTTATCACTTGACTTGTGATATATGACATTGGCTTATCATTTGAATTGTAATATAATATCTGCTTATCACTTGACATGCGATATGACATTGTCTTATCATTTGAATTGTAATATAATATCTGCTTATCACTTGACTTGTGATATATGACATTGGCTTATCATTTGAATTGTAATATAATATCTGCTTATCACTTGACTTGTGATATGACAATGGCTTATCATTTGAATTGTGATACAGTATCTTCTTATCACTTGACTTGTGATATGACATTGGCTTATCATTTGAATTGTAATACAATATCTGCTTATCACTTGTGATATGACATCGGCTTATCACTTGACTTGTGATATAGCTGTTTATAACATTTAAGCAGATATTACATTACAACTTAAAGTTGTAATACAATATCTTATCTCTTGCCTTTTAATTAGATTTTGGCTTATCCAGTGTTATCACTTGATTTGTAATACAATGTCTATTTATTACTTGACTTGTGATACGCTGTTTATCACTTGAAATATGATACACTTTTTATCACTTGACTTATGATACTTTATCACTTGACTTGCGATACTTTATCACTTGACTTGTGATACTCTTTATCACTTGACTTGCGATACACTTTATCACTTGACTTGTGATACACTGTTTATCACTTGACTTGTGATACGCTGTTTATCACTTGAAATATGACACTTTTTATCACTTGACTTGCGATACTTTATCACTTGACTTGCGATACACTATCGCTTGACTTGCGATACACTATCGCTTGACTTGTGATACACTGTTTATCGCTTGACTTGTGATACACTGTTTATCGCTTGACTTGTGATACACTGTTTATCACTTGACTTGTGATACACTGCTTATCACTTGACGTGTGATATGCTGACTATCAAAAATAATTAGCACAATTAGTACAAACAGAAATATGAGTGCAGGCATCTGATGCCATTTACATATTTCTTTTACTTCACCTGCGAGTGATTGATACGTGCACAACAGCAACGGAGTTATGGTAGATATGCTCAGTCATAATTAGAGAAGAAAAGGGCATTGTTTTTAGACTGAGGCTGTGTTCTGTGGCCGGATATCTTTGTGGGGACAGCAGCGCCAATAGGCAGTTGCTCTGCACAAGAACACATGTTCACTAATGTGATATCAGGTTTCATAATGATACTTTTGTTCTCATTTTTAACATGAACTATGATTAATGTTATAGATCACTCAACAGGGTAAGTTGAACTACTTATTTAAAGGAAGGGACATAATGTGATGAGATTAAAGAGACACAAGAACATTTCATGAAAGAAGCACCCCCAATTTTTTTGAAAACCTGGGGTTTTTGCATGTTTGGAATGTTTACCAATGTATAAGACCACCTGAAGTGAATAAGCTAAATATGCCATCGTTATGTAATAAGATAAGAACATTAAGATGATGATTTCGCATTTTCTGTCGTGCAGAACATTTTTTAGGGACACCTGTTAGGTGAAATCTCTTGTTGCACCTTTAATTGAAATAAGTTGCAAGTCAGCAAAATTACTGATCCCAGATCCAACCCCTGCCTTTGAACTCTATCTAATGCTATTCTAGAGTAATATGATACAAGGATGCAGTGTGCAAATTCCCTGGTTTAGCATAGCAAAATGCTCCCCATTTTGAAGTAACTGCTACACAAATTTTGGCTTGTATAGCAGTTTTTACAACGCTAAATATATAAAAGCATCCCATTTATGATAAAATTGTCAAAAACTGCTATACAAAATTTTCGAAGGAATTTGCACACTGCAAGGATGACCCCCATTCATGCTAACTTTTCACATGTTTTACAAGATTGAGAAAATTTATATTTGACCTTTGACCTCTGGCCCATCTGAAAGACTTGCTCTACATTCACTCGAAATACATCCTATGACAAAAATATGAACACCAGTCCACCTAGATATCATGTGTAAAAGGTTTTGAATTGTCCATATTTGACCATTGATCTCTGATCCAAGACCTATTTTTGGCCTTGACATGGTATGAAGGCATCCAGGCCATCTTTAGATTGATATTTCAGCAATAATTGTGTAAAAGAGTACATTACATTATACAAATAGTATGCCACATTATACAAGGTTTACATAAACACTGCAAAAAGGACAATACACTTTGCAATAAAGCAGAAGACAGTTTTTTTAGTATTTTTCCCCCTTTGCTTTTATGGAAATCTTTTGGGGGGGGGGTTCTCACTTGGGATGAAAGTCTGGGTATGTACCACCTATAAGACCCTCATTTTTCAGGCTCTTTTTTAGTTCAGAGACCCCCATTTTAAGACCATTTCAGTTTTCCAGAGAACCCTACTTTCGGTCCAAAGCCATATTCCTACCAAATTTTCTTCCACAATACATCAAAAAGTAGCTGGAAATTGAGGAAATCGCAGCTTCTTTTTTGAAAACCTGTTCCTGAGACCCCCTTTTTTGGGCCGCAAATCAGCTCCGGAGCTCATTTTTGAATCCGGAGGCCCATACCTACCAAAAAAATTTGAGAACCCCCCCCCCCCAATCTGACATCAACAGACTCTTTTCCTCAAAGTATCCAGTGAGCCGGAAATTAGAGCATATAGTTTAAAAAACAACACACATGCATGTACTCTGCAAGCACACGACACACTCATGCAGGGCGCGCACACACCAACCATAAGATAGTAAAAGTAGTTTTGTCAAATGACAAACAAATTGAGATTTTTTTATTACTTATCTGAACCCTTAGCATACATGTCTAAATTGACATAGAGATCTGATCAACTTTGTAATTCATGATTTTGTACTTTTTGCCCATAAACAGACAGAAATAAAAAACAGTGGACTGAGGACACTATAAAACAAACATATGCTCGAAACAACCAAATAAAAGATTGGAACCAACTGAAATTTACAGGACAACAAGTGAACCATAAACAAAACAGAAGGTACTATAGAATCATGAAATGCACCTTTATTTTCCTATCAAAATCGGCAGACTTTGCCTTCCCATTAGGATACTCCTATCCATTTAGCAACAGGACAGTTAGGAACTGTGTTGATAGAGCATTTAAATTAAATCTATACAATCAAGACATTCATCACTTTTCATTTTGAGTACACTCAACAGTTTTCTATGCCCATTATGATGTCACAAAGTAGCTGTGTGGCTATCTGTTGAAGCATGTATGGCAGGGGTTCTCTATTAGCTGAAGGCAGGCCCGTACACGGGTGAGGGGGGTGGGGGTGGGTGGTGTGTGTGGCCACACATACCCAAATTCCACAAATGGGGTAAAAGGTCCACTTTTTGCTGATTTTTTGATAAAAAGGTCCAAAATTTAGAGAAATTTTGACAAGAAAGTCCACTTTTTGGTGATTAAATGTTCAAAAAGTCCCCAAAAGAACGTTTTTAGGGGGTTAGCTTTTAGGGAAAAAAGTCTACTTCATCGAAAAAAGGTCCACTTTTTCGAAGTCCCGCACCCCCCCCAAATAAATCATGCGTACGGCCCTGGCTGAAGGACCAGAGGATGCCGAACATGTTCAAAAGTATCTCACTTGAGGGCCAAATAGGGTTGCACGACATTGGCTTTTTTTAGTAGTCGACTATTCGCCCCCCAAATAGTCGTGACTACGACTATTGGCGACTATCAAAATGTCTAATTTTCGCGAAGTTTGAGCGTACTTCATTTGTTCAGAATACATGTAAAACCATGCACTGTTGTACAGTACTCATGTACGATTAAAGGACATTGTCGGGGACATTGTACACACTTTTGACGAGTGACATCACAATAAAACACACTTAATTTCAGCGCACGATTTTCGCAAATTTCGTGTTTTTTCCGCGCACCAAAAATCAGAATTTTCGCGACAAAGCTGCGCTGAAAATGCGCCGAATCTGCGTAATTACGCACCTAAAGGGTCCGGGTAGACACCATATCCATTTTACATAAGTAAATAAATTAATCAATCGATCATGTGATGAAAATATGGAAAAATTGTTGCCTATAATCCATGATCCCAGCCGATAATTCCCTACTTGACCTCTCTAAAACTATGTAAAAGACCCCAAATATACCGCAAGAGTGTCAATCACATCAGCACAGACGGCTCTCTCTAGGCAGTTGTTTAGTGCTTTGTGTCCTTTCCCGATTGAGTTTTACAATAAAGCAACTACCTCACCCCCATTAATAAAATGGATCAATCCAAACATTGGCAGTAAACAACAGTTCATTCATATGTTAATCGGAGGGGTCTGACATTTGCAAGAAACAAGAATAAACAACGGTAATTAAGTCCATATTATTTGATAAAAAATCATTTAAGAATAACAAACCTAGATTTGACACCCAAACAAATGATCGTGTGTTTTAATAACTAAAATAAGTAATTTTAGCCTGAAAAAAAATAGTACCTCGCAATATGGCCGCCTGCATTTAGCTGCATGTCCACATGGCCTGGCGGCGAAATTCGAAACTAATTAGCTTTAGTAAAGCTAAATAAACAATAAATTAGTTAGAATCTTAACTGGTATTGCAAATTTAGGATAAGAAATTACAGGTGAGTGATAAATTATGGAGGGTCATGAGCTGAAAGGTCATAAAAGATCAGTATCGTTCAAAACTGTTAGCCGCACATTCGCAATCAGCTCAGGATAGTGCAGGGGTGAACCCAGGGTTGAAGCAAATCATGCGGGGAATTGGACCGCTAAAATCTTGACTAATCATGGATTTCTCCTACTCCATTGTGCATTTTAAATAAATGATAGGCAGTACATCCCAAGCGTCGGTATTTAGTGCTTAAAAAACGAACTTTTTCTCCCTCATTGTGCATGCTTAATGACTTCCGATAGTGTAGCATAGAATCCACTGAAATATTTACCAAATAGTCGACTATTGCAAAACAAAAGTCGTAGTCACGGCTATGGCCAATAGTCGCGACTCGCGACTATAGTCGACTTAGCGTGCAACCCTAGGCCAAACGCACCTGAATTTCTTATGTTTCCCTTTGTATTTTTGAGCAAGTCGAGGCCAAAAATCAATGCTTGGCGGGCCGGATATGGCCCGCAGGGCCGCCCATTAAGAACCCCTGATGTATGACGTTCTCATGTTTTCTATTCAGTTTTTTCCCAACACTTTAAAAAGGGCCAAGGTCTGATCGCTAATAGCCTTGTCCCCAGAACCCAGATTTTACCGAAATGGACAAAATTTTGTACTGAAGAAGAACTGCAGAAGAGGTGCTAAGGGTCTTGACTGTCACACACATACCCATATTGCTTAAGTCACTGCTACGACTATGGTGCTCATACCAGGGGAAGGCGGTCAAGAAATCCCAATTTCAGACGTCGCCATTGGTTTAACACGTAAAGCGAAATCTTGAGGAAAATTCTGAATTTTTATCGTATTCCAAATCCGGTGGAGTTGAAGAATCAACTCCACTGGAAGGGCTATTTCTGAATTTTTTGTATGAATAACGAACGACGAAGAGGTCGTATGTGGGTCATGGGAACAAACATGACCGACCCCACATCAAAGCACCCAAATTGGTTTGTGGTTTGCACTCCGTATTGCTGTAATTTCTTTTGACATTTTTGGTGAGTTGCTATAATGAATGAGGCTTGGCCACCACCACCTGGCTCATACCTTGTAATTCTACTGTAAAATTCACCTATGGAGCTCATCATACAAGCAATTTGACTCCCACCTCCATGAAGAAGGTGAGAGTTTGATAGATCTAGTGGGTACTTCATAGTCATGCTGGAAGTACAGTGTACCTACTACATGACAGACACCAAGGTTAAGAATCTGACTGTGTATAGTAGCTTCTTACAGAAATGCACACAAATCAAACTAAGTACCCCCATACTCATTAATTGACATGTGTGAACAATCAATGTATTTAACATAATGTGCACATATTTTAATACACCCACCATGGTAGAGAGATGTGAAAGTTGGCCCAATAGCTCCCTTGTGTGAGACCAAAAGAGCGTGAATAATTGTTTACCCCAAATCTAAATGTGGAATCATTTTGGATAAAGCAACCTTTACATCAATTATCATGTTTGAACTGCTTTTAACCTTCAAAATTGATTTTGATTTTTTGATATAAAACATTATAAGCCTATGACAGAAATAACAATATAAACAAACAGCAAGTCAGTTAATGTTTTCCTCTAGCTTTTTAGACTTTATCAAAACAATAAAAATAAACTGATTGTAGCTTAAAGGAATTTATTGGTATAAATCTATCGGCACATATATTATGAAAGATCCCTAAATATGACGTACCAGATGGTTTTCATGGTCATTGGAGTATTCCTTGCGAAGGAAACACCATTTTCATGCTTAATTTTCGTAGCAGTAGACGATTGAGGAAGCCGTCATGTTTATTATTTATGCTATCGTTTTGCCACAAGCCGTGTTTAGTCTTTCACACCAACCGATCGATGTTCGCCGGTGAGTCAAGTTCTGACCCGTACGAAAGACTATCGTGTTAATTTTAACATTGAAATTAAAAATACAGCTTTAATTCATCGTTTTTCCTTTAAAATATATAAATCTATCAAAATGCACTAACCTTGTGGTGTCCCTTTTTGCAATAAGGGTGGAATTCTTGAGGAATACAGTTTTTAAAATAAAATTAGTAAACTCTTCAGCATACGAAGAAGCGTTACTCTATACATTGAAAGTAACGTAGATTGCTGAACCGCGCATTAGTGGCTTTCGAATATGACCTAAGAGCTCGTTATTACCAGTTGAGGGATCCATCTTTTCCTTTGTTTATCACCATTTCGTTTCGCATCAACTCAAAATAAATAGTGAAATAAAATATCAGAAATATGTTCAAATGCTGTAATGTAAATTTAACTAAGGGTATTACTGGACATCGGTTTCCCAAGAGAGACTCGGAGCTGGCGCGACCCCTATTCAAATGTCCAATTTTTCATGGATTGTTGGCGTTTACGCCAACTACAATACCTTTGTTAATCACAAATTATATCTAAAATACCCCTCTTTACACTTTTCCAAATCATTGAGGTTTTAAAAAGTGTAGTTTTTTTGCAATAAAAATTCCCCATAACGAACTGAGATCTTATCCTTTGTGTGCTCACCGAAGTTCACAAGGATGAGGCTTGTGGCAGACTGACTGAAGGCACTGGATAGGTTTCGATGGCTTCTGTTTCGGTATTTACGTGCGACGTTGTAAAATTTGGTACAGGGAAATAAAGATGGCAGCGTTGACGAGTGTGTCCCACCATGTAACATTTGTCGGAATAAATCTGGATTTTTTTGCATCTATGCGTGTAGAAATCAACTTGAAACTTCCAGTATGTAGTTTTGATTGCAACACGAACTATATAGTCGCGGTAAGTCTATACCACGATGTTGCTTTAAGGTCCTTAGGAAGGCAATGCCTAGTCATGCCTGGAAAAATGGTGGAATTTGGGAAGTAAATTTTGCTGTTTGGAGGGAATTTTTTATCATTTAGATAAAGAAATACATAAGAATTGAAGGGAAACATTACTATCTTTTAGGGAAATATATGATTGTATTGCTGGGAAATTGGCATTTCTTTTCCAGCCCTGTGTCCCAGTAATGGGTAACATAAATGCTTCTCATAGTTCTTGAATAGATCTTTAATCCCACTGTAGTTACACACTGATTCACATTTTTAACCTCAATTTCACATCTTATCTTCATTTCTTGATTAATATCTATCAACTTGACTCAATGACAACTAACAGGCCTAGTTCCATGAAAATTTAGTCAATATTAAAGGTCTTTCTTTTTTGGCTTTTCATATTTCTTGTTTGTGAAATTTAAATATTGCAATCAATTTAACAAGGTTAAGTTGACATGAGCATATTGATTCCAAATTTGGACATATTACTCCTTCCCTGAACTTGCTGCCATTTCTTGATATGTTTTAATCATTTCCTGGATGCTCATCCTGTCGCTTTTATATTTGAGCTCCCTTAAGTACATCAAGTACATCATTGAAGGTTTCCACAGTTGGCAAAAAAATCACAATGATACCAAAATCAAAGACAACCAAAGTACAAACTAAAAGTTTGCAAAAACAAAATTGCTTAAAACTATGTCTTCTCACTGTATGGTAAAAATTGAAGGAATTCCCGTCTGTCATAGCGTTTTTGTGGGGATTCTAGGGATGTTCAAAAGATCAAATTGGTGTGCAAGACTATCCAATTTTAGTGAGTTTGTCCCCCCCAACAGCTCCACAGGGCCCGGCAACCTCCCCAAAATCCCAAATCAAGTATCGAACATTGGGTGTCCTACCCCCTGAGACAACCCTTGAAATATGAAATGCAAATACCTGCTGTTGGATTAGCAATGTAGTGTGAAATCAAAACCCCTGCTGTAGAGATGGAGTGCACCACAACTTCATCACATGCTGGTAGAGACGGATGAGAATGGTCCAGGGAATATTTCTCCTGAAGACAATAGATCTAAGCCTACTCTACTAAACAGACTAGAAGGATACGTCATTTGCCATGGTTCGCCCATCACACTGTCCCATGGCTACAACATGGCTACCACATGGCTCTCACATGGGTAGTTAAGAGTGGGCTGGATTGGGTTGTTTCAGAGTGAGGATTTGAACAAACTCTACCTCCCATAGCTCATTTTTCCTTCTTTCCTTGCTCTTTTCCTTCCTTGCCATTCCAGTTGCCTAGGTTTAGTGGTTTGTCATCAGCTAAGTTGACTATGTAGGGTTAGCGGCAAAAGAGCCCTGAGATGATCAGTGAACACTGATACCAACAACATCGACCTGCGTGGACATACTCACACAGTGATGGTGATGATTTTGTGGTTACACATTTCCTGTTAGTTTTGGGAGGTCGTTCTTAAGTAGCAGCATCAACTCGATTTTCAGCAGCTTATCAGCCAACTTTAGCATGAAACTTGTCAAAAAATCTATAAGATCCATATGTTTCTTCATCCCAGCTCCAATCAATGATGAAGATGCAACACTCCACTGTCTTTATCTAAGATTTCCTGCACTTTTTCTTTCCCTGCTTTTTTTTTACTCTTATCGCTCCTGCAAGCAGACTTATTTTAATGGATACCACACAGTATGAATTTTATCTGAGGCCTACAGTCTGATTAATAATTTGTTGGACAGAATCGAACACACACGAGCGTAGACTGCGTGAGCCAGGCGGAACAATGCACCTCGTTTCGTGATGCGTAATTGGTCGAAGAGTGCGCTGAAACTCTGCATAGCTTGTTGCGCTTACATGAGGTGTGCGTATCTGCTGTCCAAGTAATTTTTAATTGCCCTGTAGTTAAATTAGAGACAAGATTGCTGACAGGTTTGAAAAATCAATGCAGTTAAAATAAGAAACATGTCCAAGTACCAACCGGTCGACATATTGGTGTGGAACAATTATAATATTATCAGTACCCTAATAACCTAATTTCACACTCCATATCGGATTGCTGTCTTTTCGTTTTATGGAAGTGACATAATTTCATTAATATTTATAATGCTGGTTTTAGAACCGGGGGCTCGTGATCGTGTGGAACCAAAAAATCTTGAAAATTGTACTGTGAAAAATTCAGCAAAGGCGGTATCAGTATGGGCATATAATTCTTAGTTTCATCTACAGCATTTCATCCATTCTTCCAAGTATTAGGGCATGCAAAAATTTAAAGAAGAAATCTAAAGTTAGTTTACCATTAGTTAACTATAGGAGGAATTGATATCGAAGCAGCAATCATTTTAGCAATTTATCAATAAAGCAGCTTTTGTTTTGGTGTCGCTTTTTAACGGTCACCTTGACGACATATGGCATCATAAGCCTCGGAGAAAGACACCGACCACATGAGCAACATAAACATGTCTGTAAAAGTAATGCTACCCGATGCTGCAGGCAATATTGTTACTACTACTCTCACTATTGATTCAAAATTCACACGTAGCGTGATTAGGTTCAGATGGAACCGACACATATCAAGGGTTACTGCAAGAAGACCCCATCTGCAATAGCTGCCATTTGTCAATTGTAGTATTATACCTGCCAAATCTAACACCTGGCAGCTATTGCAGATGGGGCCTTATTGCCCTAAACCCTCGATATCTTCATTGAGCAGAAAATCTGAGTAAACATGATGTGCCCGTATGACTCGGAGACCTTGAAACTGGGAGACATGTTATATATTACTACTTTCAAACCGGATGTTGTTCACATATGTTGGTTTTGACTATTGATTTAGTGTGTCAAAACCACATTTAGTGGTACATAACTGGAGACCATTAAGGCTGTTCATCGTAACGTTGTGATCAATACTCCTGGGTCTGCTGTGTATTTTAGACCAGAGGGTGTATTGAGTCAATCCCACAATGCACCAATTTTGGGAAATGTCACTCAACAAGGTCATGTGATCCCTCAAAAATCCTATTCTTAACACATAAAAACTGACTTTTACACTAATTTTTAGCCCACAAGGTGCTAGTACTTAGGAAATTTTTAGCATGATTATGAAGTATGTTGTTGTTCTTAAACCTCTTGAACACTATCTTTGACATGTGGTTAGTAGAGTATAGTATAGGCTCAATGCAAGGCATTCTGGGATTGATTCAAACACCCTCTGATTTTAGACTGACTATATGTATTTAAAAACAACTAATAAAACTTAAAAACATGCAGAAGATAAACTTAATGGAAGAAGCTTGGGAGCAAATAAACCGACCAATGCAGTGCTTGGAAGAATTGATGTGTATGATTTTAAAAGCCTCACTGAGAGCTACTGAGGAATAGAGTATTAAATCAAGACTTAATGCATGAGTGAAGCTGCATCTGACATTGCTTGATGGGTCATTTTCAGGGACACGACTGAAAAAAGCAAGGAAAGCCTTCAAAAGTCAGAAACATAATCTGCACAAAAATGCACACATGCATGGTACACACAAATAGTAAGGCAAAAAAAAACATAACAAGTTTGTGTCAGAAGAAATGTGAAAATCGTCAACAATGCGAAGATGATGTTTTTTTTAATGCATTTTTGGTCCACTTTATCCAATTTTTCGGCTGCTTTGCGGCCGAATTTTCATTTTTTTCTTCTGAAATTTTTGACAAAAAAATTCCGAGTAAAACCTAAACGAAAAAAATTATGCAGTCAAAAACCAATTTTAAACAAAACGCGCGCGGTCTTCTGAGACAAACTTGGTTTTTTTATTGGCCTAATATGCTAGTCTGAAACCTTTTTGTATGTTAACCTATGCAGAAAGCACTGATTAATTAGTATACAATGTAAACCAAATGACAAGTAAACACAAGAAGTAAACACTCCAAGAGTAAAAAGTGGAACATGAAGGTAAATATCATTCAAATGCACAAAATTTGATTTTTCGTAAAGGAGGATGCCAGAGGAACTGATGAAACCTGGTTTTATCCAAATAATCCCCTGGATTGTGGTGCATCAATAACAATCTCTTGGTATTCAGAATTGTAAACACAAAGGCTGGTATATGAAAAAAAAAAAAAAAAAAAAAAAAACAAACCCCCCCCCCCCCCCCAAGGCATCTAACTTTAGCCTGGGTTTAACCAGGGTTAGTCCTCATGAGGGACTTTTTGGCCTTAAACATACTGTAAAAGTTCAATGTAATGGTGAGGAATTCATCATGGATGTGCCGTTATGGCCCATCCATGAGGAATTTTCTAAGGTCCGTTCATACTTCACTGCAGTGCCGTGCGTGCTGCAATGCAGTCTACCAAATTGTCACTGCCAATCACGTGCAGTATTGCAACGCAATGCAATACAGCAACGAAGTTAAAATTATTTTAATGGCGATGCAGCAAGATGCAGTGGGGTGCAGTCAGTGGTGCAGTATGCCAAATTCGGCAAGTTTACTGCACATACTGCAATCCGTGCCTGCAGTGACCTGGGGGACCTGCAGTAATGATTAGGTAGTGCAGCAGAAAGGACGGAACATTGCAGTAAAATTACTGCACAGCAATGCAGGGCAGTGGAAGTATGAATGGACCTTTACTGTTACAGCACATTTTTAGAGGTATATTGGAAGGGACAAAAGGTCCACCTATGTAGAACACTGGTTTAAACCCAGGACTAAAATTAGACTCCCTTTGAGAATACTAGCCATTATGAATGGAGGAGCACCACCAGAGCCTTGGCTGACCAGGCTTCAAAGGCTTGACCTTACTTATGATAATATTTTAACATGTCAATGCATACATTTTACCATCTGTACTCCGTTAAGTCTATAACCAGGGTGTTGAGCTGCGGGAGTCGGAGTACCTCCCGCCATGGGTCCACATCGCCGGCCAAAAAAGTGGGAGTAATCATCCCCTACAATCTCGGTCGAAGGCGAAATGTGTGGAACACGGCTGCTCTTTTTGCCCCGATTATTTGCAGTATTTCTCTTAAAGAGATATTAGGAAATCATGTCAACTGGGGTTGGGAGGCTTGGAGCATTCTCTATCCATGCACCCTCCTCTCCCACAATCAATGTTGGGTTCTTATAGGGTGGCAAGAACAAAATTTCATGATTCAAACATTGTCCCATTGTCGGGGCGGAATTTTGAAGTAGGCAAAAAAAGTGTTCCCTTTTGGCCGAGATTGTGCTACACAAGCAGTACCTAACTATAGCCACCCCATGCGGAGACCTGCATGTGTACTCCAAAATAACTGGCTTTATTCTGTGTGAAATATTTTAGTACTCTATCCATTATTTAACATTTTGGTCACCTGTGTTATACATATTTACACAAAATGTCATAAGGGGGTTTGGTGATGCTGAAAACTCAAATATTGATGTTACTAAGCTTGAAAATGATCAAAAAAGGGCAAATAGCAATGGATATGGAAGTTTGGCAATCCTCAATGTGCCAAAGTGCTGCCATATCTAGGCAGCCAGTAAGGAGTACCTATGAATGTACTCCTGAATAACTACAGAGATACGCCCCTAGTGGTGGCCTACATGTGGTAACTGTCAGTCACCAAGCGAGCGACTGAAGAGTACGCTATGGGATGGGTACTACTAAGTAAACGTGGCTGTGTACACCAAGCTTGTGTACTTGAGGTACTGCATCTATAATGCATCAATCATTACCCCAGGAGTATAGCTTAGATTACACATGGTGGTAGCTGATTTAAAGTCTGAGCCTTCTGAGTCAACATTGGTTCCTATACCAATATGCATGATGGGTTGTTCCTAAAGCCTACTGGACGGCCCAAACCCTGATTGACAAAAGAGGCATGGACAACTTTTGTTAGACGCAATAATACTTTTCATCTTACACATTTAACTTCAGACATTTCACACGCCAATAAGAGAAACTCGTACATGAGCACAACCTGTATGATATCGATGTCATCTGCAGACAAGAACACCGCATTGTCACAGTGAACCTCTAATACAGGAGAATATCCATGGAATATGCCACTTAATTACAGCTTCTGCATGGAAGAACAAGAGAAATGCCACTACAGGAGGTGTGGGGTTTCTCTTAGTCACCAAAGGCTCTCATCTTCCTGTGCCCAACCTTGTCAACTTTAAATGAGCGCATCTTGCGCTTACACTGACGGCAATCCTGAAACAACACTCATTTGCTGTTACCCCCCCACAAAACGACATCCCAGAAGACTGTCCCTCACTTTTACCATGAACTTTCCACTGCCACCAGTACAGTTTTCCAGCCCATAATCTTCTGTACATCCCTGGAGATTAACAACGCTAAGCTTGGGCCTGACGACCGCGCGTTCCCTTGCAACAACGAGTCTAACAAGAAATGAATGTTACTGAAGGACTTCATGGAACAATTTTAACCTTGTTGCACTAATACCAAATTCCAAAAAGCATTCAGGTATAGACTGTGGATACACCGACGCCCAAATGGATAACTGTCCAACTGGACATATTTTTGGGTTCCATAAAGAAGTGGATTAACAGCATAAGAACTCAAGAGCCTCCAACACTTTTGAAGCTGTTAAGCCTGATCACAGAATTGTCTCTTGGCCGATCCAGATAAGTATCGTCAGAGTAAACCACCTCCCAGAGATTCCAAGAAAACAATAGACTGGAGGAAGTAGTGGGGGATACAAAAGCTTTGTGATAGCAATATACTGTAAGCGGTACATAACAGGTCACACTCTTGTTGATGAGCTTGAAGAACCAAGAACTTCCAGCGCAGTATATAATGTCCTCACTTCCGCCAACAAAATGGCTTGAGATGGCTACAGAAGAAAGAAGAAAGACACTGCCTTTGCCTCAAAATTAACAAGTTCAGCAAAGCCCAAAGAGAAAAACTGAAAGTCTGCAGCCAAAGCACCGTACTAATCCACCAGAAGCTCCACAGAACCTTGAGTGCTACGCTGCACTTGATGACGCTTACATTGTGGTGCTGAGGACATGTTAAGATCAAGGCTGAAGCACTTGACGCCCTACATCTTGAAAACAAGCATTCCCCCCCCTTGCTGCCGGGAAGGCCTAGGGGAGCTGACCGAATACGAAGGCTACCCCACCTATAGAAAGCAAAGGTTAAACAACTGAACGCCTTGAACCATGGTTTCAGCACTTTAGTTTCTCTACTTTGCAAGCATTCAGAATAACACTAACCTTGATGAACCTTTCTCAAGCACAATCAGCAGACACCCTTCCCATCCGACTGGAACCTTTTCACTATACTGGAGCTTCAGATCTGCCTGCAGAAAACTGAAGACACCAAGACACCTGGTCCCGACAACATTTCCTGCAGTAGTTCCTGGGAAGAATCCCTATCCATATCAACTGGTAAATTTTGTAATAACCCCTACATGGGAAACAACAACCAGCGCCTTTTCAACATCATTCATCACGCCTCTACCAAAGAAAGGCGACCTCCACAACCCCAAAACTACAGAGGATTACACTGTCACCACTGGCATCTACGATCTACAACTCCATGCTGCTCAACACAATCACTCCTCACATAGATTACATTCTCAGATCGGAACAGCAGCGGTTTTGCGCAAAGCAATCAACACTACCCCAGATACTTGCCCTCATAAGGTCAAGAAGAGTTGATAATTTCCAAGAAAAAGCTTCAATTGTGGTTGTAGATTTTTCAATGCTTTTGACATGGTTAACAGGATTTAAATGCTTGCATATTCTTGTCGCAACTAACCTAAACGGTGTCCGCCACGATGAGACCTGTCAAGCAATTGCTTTCATGTATGATAACCCATAAAGCTTTGTGCAGACCATTGATGTCCCCAAGGAGTTCCTAACACTACTGGTAATCCTCAAGGAGATACTCTTCTCCCTACTCTTGTATCCCGTGTTTGATTACATCCTCAAAGAGTCCTTGACATCATGAACGACAAAGGACTTACCATCAAAACCCCAAGCGTTCCAGACGTCACATGGTTCAGCATCTCACTACCTTGACTCGTCAATGATCTAGCTCTAACAGCTGATTCGATCTGTTGGTGCACAGATCTACTAACATCCTTGATAATGCTGCCGACAAGTTCGGCCCTACATGTAAATTGCCAAGAAGACTAATATATAATGTCAATAAGGGGGGGGGGGGGGGAAGACGATCATCAACCTATCTGCACAGCAGATGGTAGCCACTCAAAGAGGTCACGGACCTCCAGTATCTAGGGTCCTAGTTGCCGACAGCAGAAAGAAACCCTTTTTCCTGTCACGCAAAGGACAAGGCCTTGGAATCCTGCAATAACCTACACCACTTATGGCATCTGGTATCTCCAATTCCAACCAAGCTGAAATTCTTTAGACGGCCCCCCTTTAACTACATGATGTGATGCTCGATACATCCCAGCAGGATCCATCTGACCATCCCCAACCTAGAATGACAAACGGGACATTTGGCGCTACATGGTGACCAGCATCTCGGCTGCGGCCGTTAGATAGAGACACATGGGGTATGCCCTAAGCTCTGGTTACACCGTTAAGAATCTGGCTGTAATATCAATGGAAACATAAATCACGAATTATGCAACAATTGGAAATAAAAAACATAAAACATAACACAGGACCAGGGTTCGCCAAGTTTTCTTCCACATGCGGAAAAAAACGCTTTTTTTTCCGCGTTTTTTTTTTTTTTTTCCACCTGGAAGAAAGGTTTCTTTCCATTTCTATCCACTTAAAAGGTAAAAACAGCCAAAAAGTCATTAAAAAAAATTCTATTTTAAGCAATGAACGGTAAACTTTTGGTTTATTGTTTATCCAGTGAATGAAAATTAGTGAATTTAAATAACCATTCAGGGACCCCCCCGACCTACCCCATGCAATTGCATAAATTAAAACTCACAATTTATTTACAATGCCTAAATATAAACTAGAATTTCGCGGTTCTTCGCTTTCGCGCCTCACTATATCAAAGAATATAAGCTGTGGTGCCGCCCATGACCTTGGTTGGACCCTGCAACATGACCTTGTGACCTCGATCAACATATGAGTATCGCATGGGGCACCTTATGCACAAGTTTGGTTCCAAATTGAACTCAAGTTTTCAATTTAGTCACTTTTACATTTTAAGCCCATTTTTCACACTTGGGACTCAAATGACTTGACCTCGGCACATGACCTTGACCTCATCAACATATGAAGGATCCCATGGTGACCTATGACAGAAGTTTGGTTCCAATTGGAAATCAACTTTTCAATTGAGGGGTCGATTTAAAAAAAACTTAACAATTTAGGACACCAATAACATACATCACACACACATACACACGCATAACAGGATTGCTAAGTGTCACGGCCACAAAAAATTACTGGAAGAAAAACTGATTTCACGGTAACACCAGCCAAGGCCAAGCAGAGACTCCTTGTTAAATAAAAAACAAAAAAAAAAAAAAAAAAAAAAAAAAACAAAAAAAAAAAAAAAAAAATAGGGACTTGAACCTCTTTCAATTTCTTAAACAAAATTATTATTAATAGTCTCCTAAAAACTAGCCTTGTTCAAGGCGCTCTACCAAATTCAATCATTGGTTCACACGGTCTGATGAGTATAATAAAGAGTGGAACAATCCCCCTCCCTCAAAACTAAAAAAATGGCAAGAACTTCACTCTATTAAACACAGAGGTGTGAGTCAATCCACAATGGCACCAGTTTTGGGAAATTTCACCTCATAGGGTCAGTGATCACATAAAAATCCCATTCTTAAAACATAAAACCCCCTGACTTTTACGCTCCATTTTAGCCCACCAAAGTTAGTACTGAGGGAATTTTGCATGATTATGCAAATGTCTGTGGGTTCTTAAACTTTTGGACCAATTTTCTATCCTAAGTACTGACAGTGGTTAGTACAGTACGGTATGGGCACATTGCTATGCATCGTGGGATTGATTCAAAACACCCTCTGATAAAACCAAATTGGAGGTCTTCATTCACCTGGCTATGTTCCTGCTTCCACTAGTGAGTTCAATAAGTTCAATTCGTCGGCTGTCGCTCTGAGTAGCACCACACGGCACCTGACCACAACAGGTGTTGTGGTTTTATACCATAGTCTAGTAGGAACTCGGGAAAATTTGTTTTTACCCCCAGTCAGATGGACAACAGTGTAACAGTTTGTTTTTTATTTGTTATTATATCTTTTTCTAGCAGGAACAGCCCTAAAAATACTAAAGCAAGGATTTAATACCTGAAAACACAATGTTCAAAATAATTGAGAATAAATGTTAATTATGCAGTAAGGTGTGAAAAATAAACAAGTTTTGTCAGTTTTAGCAGACAGCCTTGACAAGGTACCCTAAAACCGGTTCTCCCTACTAACCATAACAAACAAAAGAAACACTATGGTTGCTTACTTTTACGTTTGTGTTTTAAAATTGACAAATTGGCCATACAGATTTTAACAGCTTTTCATTATTTGCATCTACAATTACAACTGTGATTAGTTAAATGTGCAATGGAAAAGACTTGGAAAATGGGTTACAATTATCAATTCTGTATAATTTGATAGCAAGTCAACAAAATGTGAAACAATTTTACTATATACTTGGAAGGTATACTAAAGTCGATTCAACCCAGTTCGGTCACTCTAGTAATTTTCGAAGGTTGAGCATGGAATGTGGGGATGTGCAGTGTGTTGGAAACAAAAATTCCAGCTATTGAAACAGTGAATTCATTGCAGTCTGATAGCAGAGAAAAATCAATTCTATGCTCAATGACAGCATCCAAGTCAACGAAACAATCATTATACATAACTCTCAAAACATTCTGACATAAATCCATTGCTTCCAATAGGTGAGTTGATGTGTTTGAAATTTTGAGCATTTAGTTTGGATTCGAAGGAACACAAAAGCTTTGCACTCTATTAAAAGGTGATGTTAAAAGACTAGGGTCCCATTCATGAAAAAAGGGGAATCGGGCCACCGTCTGCATCCTCTCCCAATAATCGACGCTGTCCCAACTTTTCCTCTGGGTGACACATGGGTGAATCTACTATAACATGCTATAAAACTTGGAAATTAATTTTGGAAAAAACAACAACAGATTGTTTAGTAAAGTAACTTAAGTAGCGTGATATTGAGGTGCAAAGCAGATGAATAGGTGTAATTTAGTTAGTTGTTCTAATACCTTTCTTTATTCTTCCAGTTTCTTCCCATTTCTTCCAGTTTCTTCCGGAAGTAAACGAAGAACACCTTTTTTCCAGTTTCTCCATTCTCCGGAAGAAATAGTTTTCTTCCGGAAAGTTTTCCTACCTGCACAGACCATGATCTTAGTTAACCAATCCTATTTTAGGGTTCTCTTTTAAACTCCTTAAAGTGACACAGAGGATATTTTTTTTATGAGAATACGAATTTCTCTCAATTTGCAATTGATCGTTTGTAGAACCACCTACCAAGGACTATTTTGAAGGTTTATTGACAAACAAGTACAAAAGAAAACCGCAAACCTTGTTTTACCCTTGCCTGCTATCGTAACATTCCCCATAGAAAACCGGCCTTGATTTCTGTCACGCATGACAGAAAATACTTAATTATCTCACTTACATAAAGCGGCATACTGAGCTTATCACTTCAGGCGGATCTAATACATTGGTAAAGCATCCCAAACATGCAAAAACCCTGGGTTTTCGTAAAAATTTGGGGGGGGGCGCTTCTTCTTGAATGTCCCATGTCTTTTTAACCCTACTGTCTCTTTTCCCCTTTGGGTGTGATAATCTCCTGCTACCATTTTTAAATACCGATAACCGAAATGTCACAAGCGCTATGTACATTTGCAAACATTCGCCCATACACATGCGGATACAGTTTCTTCTCGATGTTTCACTAAAATGATTTTGGTGCTTGTTCCAATTTTCATTCATTTTCTCTTTTTGAATAAAATTTACGGTGCAACACAATTGTAATCTTTTTGGCAAGAAATGGTTCACGTCATTTTGGTCCACTTTGGCGTCCAAAAATAATAGTGACGTCCAAAATAAATGACACAGTGTCCAAATTTCCTTTACCGAGAGCCTTATCAGTGAGGTGTTTTGAAGCATTTCCATACACTAGCCTAGCTCAATTCATCATAAAACCCGCTTGAAACGACTCCCTCGGAATACAACATCAGCTGACAAGTAGAACTAGTAAAAGTTCAACAAACTGCCAAGACATATTGATCGCAGTCGTCTCAAATAATAGCCGCTTCTTGTTGATAGTGTCGACTACACTATTGAACACACTCTGTCTGTTTGCTATGGGCAGTTAATAGGTCTAGTCACTCTTGTCCACACTGGATTCCTCATACTTCTTTCATTACATGGCCATGTGATTGAGGATTCATTGTACGTTAATGCTCGGGGGCGCTTTTGTCCCCTCCCTGTCCACTTACATCTATTCTCTAACCTTGAACTGACTAGTCGGCTAGCCTGAGTCAAGGTTGTTGACCCATGCGAGTTTAACATTTATACAAGGTGGATTACTTCATTTTATAATGTGTCTCAGAATGATTTCAGTCCTATTAGTTGAGTTGCTTTATACTTCCATATTCCATATATTTGTGTCATCTGAATGAAATGAAATGTTTGCTGAACAATTTTAAAGGTAAAATTGTAAGAAAAATCAGATTTAAGCTATTTGAAGACAGCAGGCGGAATTAAAATATTTTAGCTCTACATTCGCTTAATGGCCAGTAACTAATTACATCATCTGTGGGAACTACCAGTGTAATTGGAATAATCAGAAATTGACTCTTGATTAGTAATGGGTATTACCACAACAAAATGGTATCATGAACATGTTCTAGAGGCATGCTATTGTGACCTTTGACATGTATCAATTTGATTCCAATAGACGAGAATATGGTGAAGTATGGCTGTCCAAATCACGTATTAAAGGTCCATGGCCCGATCTCTAATAGCCTCGGTCCCAGAAGCCCCAGATTTTACCAAGAAGTGGTCAATATTTTGGTATCAGAAGGAAAGCTACTATTTTTCTCATCTTACCCTATAAGTCTTAGGGCAAAAAGACATTTTAGTTGGAAGTTATGAAGGAAAATGTGCGGATTTTTTTGGGGTCACGACCAATATTAATTTTTACCAGATTCTCTATGGGGCTTACCAAACCACATGTAGCTCTAAAAGCAATACGCAGGGCGAGAAATGTCGGCGAGAATCCGAGAATCGATTCTCGACAAAGATTCTCACTAATTTGATTTGCAGGAATCCATGTTGATTATCGTAAACTTTAAAAATTTAAACAGTAGCGAATTAGATTGATTCCCCAAAAATCATTTTTGAGAATCAAGATTGATTCTCGCACTCTGCATGCTACGAAATTCTACCCCTTGAAACGGATTGAATATCGGCGCGAAACTTTACAGATGGGGATTTGGGTGAAAGCCAATCTATCTAGATGAACCGTCATATCCTTAAATATGCCATCCCCCCTTAAAGTAACTTTACTCCATCCAGCACATTCCCTAACACAATTTCTTGTTAACTAAGAAACCCGAATAGTCCACAACTGAAGCGTCATTTTCACAGGATAACAATTGAGTTTACAATATGTCCTTTGTACATACTTGACATGACATACATTGACATGATCTTGACCCTTGTGGTGATCTGGGTAATCCCCCCACATGCCATAACCCAAAACCCATGTGGTAATATTTTTCTGATCCTGTTTACTGGAATGGAATGCCCCATAAAAAATTTTTTAAAAATTAAGATTTTACTATCTCATAGTGATAAAATCAAACAAATACAATGTATTACATCTCGAGTGGGCTAAATGGTTTGGTACATATGTAAATCATGCAAGTAGGAGAGAGAAAGAAAAAGAAGAGGTGGGGTAGTTGGAATAAAGATAGAGGAAAAGGAATAGGCAGTGAAGAAGACAGGGAAAAATAAGGGCCTGGAAGGTAAAACGTATGACGAGGTTGGTTGGTATCGGGGAGAGGGCGAAAAAGGCATAGGTAAGAAAGAGCAGAAGAGGGGGGGTGAAACGACAATGAGAGAAAAGAATAAAGATAGGCTGGGAAACCAGGAGGCGGCGAGAAAAGAACAAGAGGGAGTATAACTGAGGGGTGGGGAGAGGGGAATACTAAACAAAGTGTGTAATGTCACAAGTGCAATAGCTGCCTGTGATACATCTGTGTGATGCCATATATTGGGATGACTTCATTTTCTTTCCTTGAGTCCATTGGCTCTTGAAATTGGTTTCTTCAGGCCGCACGTCGCCTGAAACCATTTAGAGCCTTGACCAAAGACTTGGCATATAGAGTTTTGATTGGTGACTGTTCCTGACAAATGGCGCTATTGCACTATACCTTCTTCTATTCACATGACATGATGACATATGTGGTAGAATTGCTGCCATAGACCACATGGTTCACACCATTGGTAACTGTAATGATCATTCAAGGCAATTGGCCATAAGAACTTTACTTCTCACCATATGTGTTTGAGAGTGTGAATTTGTTAGGAATATGTGTAAACTCAACATTAAGGGGCTAAAGGTGCAACGAGTCCATCCATAATTTCTGTGATATGTAGTGATTTCATATAGATCAGACCCTCAATAATTCCCTTCCTTTTCTTTGGCTACAGAAAGAACTTAAATGAAAATTAAAAGCGATTTGTTACCTGCTTATGTTAATAAAAACATAGGCTGACTTTGTATTTGCTCCTATACAAATTAGAAAATTTCACAATTTTTTGTACCAAAGTAACCAGTTCTCAGCTTAATCCCTTTCAGATGGGGAGATTTTTGATATAGAACTTTACACCAGTACAAAAAATTAATCAGAATTTTCACATTTTTCAGGGCCCCTGTTTATTTGAACTCCCTTGTTGGCCACTTAATATTTGACCTTATATGAAAAATTGAAGTTGATTTAAAGGATGCATTCTTATGGGGACACCTTGGTATTTACTCAGAGACATATTTTTAATTTATTTACCTCATAATACAAAACAATTCCTTGCGTATTGCATTTATTGGCTCCAAGTATGGGGGTGTGTAATTCAAAAAATTTGCAACCCCCAGCTCAAAATATGGAGACATCCTAATTAAACGAGAAAAAATTCAATTTTAACTGAAATCAGACGATTCTAACACCCCCTGTACATACCCTCTGAATTTTGAAATAGGTTTGCCAAATTCGGAAGCCCTTGCAATGTTGAATAATAATTGAATTGCCAAGTATCCTCAAGTATCACACACATGCTATCACCAAGATTTCAGGATTTTTATTCCTGATTTCAGAATTAATGTTTAGTTTTACCAAATTCAAACATTTTATCAATCTCCAGCCATTTGTGACATGTTATATTATTTTCCCACCAATGGTACATGTCTTTTAGCTTTTGGGAAGTGTTGTTTTAAATTAGGCTACTCACAAATTACTCTATTGTCAGGAATTTAAGCATGGAGCTGCATTATGCAGTGTTGAGCAGTATTCAGATAATAACTATGCATAGCAAAGTATTTAGCTTTTGCTGGTCTAATGTATTTGTTAGAAATAGCTATACAACTAACCTTTTCAGCAAACTGATGCGGCTTATCAGAATAGCGAGTCTGAGCATGATCTAGGTAAACATAATAACTCTTTTTACAACTAAGAATTAAATCAACACTAAATTAAATCGCTGCATAGTGGCATCTACATTGGGCCTGACCTTTGTGTTAACTGAATACAGGATCAGATTGATCAGATTACTACTTAAGCTTCTTAAAATACAATGCCAATTACCTAGTTGCACACAATACTTTATATCAATAAATCTCTGATATGAGATAATGGACAGACCTTACAGCTGTCAGTACCTCTGCTATTTTATATAAAGCAAAGTAATACATTACAATTCTCCAAAATAGTTTACTGGTGAGTTTTTGTCATAATTTGGAGCTTGTAAATGCAGGCCAATATTGGGACAAATCAGCTGCTGCAAATTGTGACGCCTTACGTGGTTTTTCACATCACAGCCCCTCCCATACTCACTGTCCTCCCTTCACAACGTACTCCATTTAAACCAATAAGACCCTAAACTAGTCTCATCCACCCTTCCAGTCTTCTTTAGCAGGTGTTTAACTATTTTAGTGCAGGAAAATCTTTAGGGGGGTATATACAGGGGGGTTATTGATTGAATGTATTTTTTAAGGTAGGTTGTGTTTTATGTTAGGGTTGTCTCCATATTTTGGCTGCGGGGTAAAATTCATACTGCATTGGTGCAATAAAACACACCACCCTACTCAAGGGTACATGCACGTGATGAGATTCTGACCCGATATTTATGCCGGCCAGGACATAAGCAGTTCATTATCTCGTAAGCAAGCATTTTACTATTTTTACTTCAATCGCCAACCCTAAGTTTTTTTGCCCAATCAGGGCCGTTACGCAGGATTTTTTCGGGGGAGTGAGGGTCGTCATATTTCTCTAAATTTGGACTTTTTGCAAAAAAAATAGGCAAAAAGTTGGACCTTTTCCCCTTTTGTGAATTCCCCCACCCCCCCCGAACGCCACGCAATCAGAGCTGACAGACGCGCCTCTTTTGTAATACTTAAATACAACATTGACGGAATAAAGCGCACACACAATCAAGATAGCGCCGCTATGAGATGAGTTGAAAATATCTAGGTCCAGAACCACTCTTCGGCCAAAAATCATATCAGCAAAGTGGTGCATTTTCGATCCATTCAATATTGTGTTTTGTATTCACCAGTCTATGAACAAGCTTCATTTACTTATAGGCCTACTGGGTTCCCCCAATCATTCTGTATGTCAGCATACGCATATTCATTACCGTTTTTTTCTCAAGTTAGTAAATTGGTTCTATGACTAATATGGTTCAACAGGATTCATATAAATTAGGAAGGCATGTCAGATTAAAGGTTAAACTAACATAGATTCTAGTACAGTCATATTTTATTTATTGAGTATTAAAAAATACACGCGTCCTCGACCGCTTGTGTCGCCTGCCATCGCACGGTTAGTGAATGATAGCCTAACATGACCTTGAACTTGATATGTGACGTTGGACACTATAACAAAATGCAGGGTTTGCAGATAAAACTCCATAAAACAAGTTTGGTTTAATTGAACTTCAACTTTCAAAATGAGGTCAATTTGACATTTCAGCTAATTATTTTACAACTGACCTCACATGACCTTTGACCTCATCAACAAATGTGGGATGCCTGTTGCACCTGTTGACCCAATTTGTTCTAAATCCATCAAAGTATGTGGATATACAGGCATATGTTAACCCTTTTTCACGAACAACAGACAACAAACAACAGACATCAACCATAACAGACATCAACAGTGGGCAAAGTGACAGCCTATGTGAATATCCTCAAGGTCAAACCGTATTTTTAAAATTCCAGTTGATTTTATGTTTTACAAGAGTTAATTGTTCTTTTGAGGTGCTCTATGGGCCACTCCTAGAGCTGTCAACAGGTCTCAGCAAAAACTGAACCACAATATTGGGTTTTGAGATGGAGAACACTATTAGGGAACGTTTGACTTATTAATAGAAGTGTGGGATCTGACATGTCCGCCTTACTTTCTGAGGAAACAATATAGAACCTTGGAGCAGTCTTTAGTAACTCACTAATTACGCATGTCCATACTAACTTTTAGGTATGTCAGACCGCCATATTTTCCTCAGTAAATAGCTCATTCGCATACAATGTATGAAAGGCAGATCACGCAGATGTCAATAGCCATTAAGAATTGTGATTAACACGCAAGTGAACCAATAATGGTGTTGAAAAATGAAGCCCATTTTGAGAGGTATTTTGTGTAGTTCCTGTTACAAATAGCTTATTTACATACCATGCAAAATACAAAATGTTAAGTTCATTAAAAGGGACTAACAATAAAGGTGATGGGATTAGTAAATCCAAATAAATGTAAAAGGTAGTTCATTCTGTAATAATAATGCATGAGAGTATTTAAAAATTGTACCTCCTTCAATTTGAAAAATAAAACTCATTTCCATATTTTCCGGAATTGAGTAGGGGAAGAGAGGTATTAGTAGTTAACAACACTAAGCACTATTGTGATATTAGTGTCACAAAATAATTATTTCAATTCACTTATTATCAATTAAACGTTACGGAAGAAGGTCCAGTTTTAGAAGCAGGAGGCAAACCATAGTACCCCAAGGAAACCTGTGAGGCAAGTTTGGACTGGAAACCAAACGCACATGAATCGCAGGCCGACCAAGGGTCGAACCCGGGACCACAGTGGTGCGAGCGAGGCGAAGGACCATTGCGCTAACCCGACCACCCTAAATTGAGGTAGGTACCCATGGCAGACATGTAGCTGCAGAAAGCATTCTCCGCAGGGTGATGCCCCGGAATTTGATTCACAGCTCCCATATTGGATTTCTACTGAAATAATTTCCTAGATTACTTTTTAACCCTTACCTACCAAAGAGAATTCCAAACTGGTTTTTTCTACTAACACCCTCTTTTCTGGTGCCACCGGTACATAGCATTTAATGTAAGAGTTTAATTGGACATTTACGCGTCTTTTCATGCAAAAAACAAACATCCACCGGGATACAGGGTGATCTCAAAGTGTTGGACGGGTGACAACGACAAACACCCCTCTTGGGAGAGAGGTACCGACGCACCTAGTGCAATGCATGCAGGGACACAGACTTTTGATACCAATGGATAAGCTATGGTCCTCCTCTTTCAATCGATACCAAAATGAGTGTCAAAATGCTCCATTGATGTCATAAAGTGGCCAATATCAGCATAACGGTCAATTTCCAAAAACACCCTGTAGAATAGTAAATCAATCGCTCACAAAGCTGTGCGAATATTCCAATGTCAGGTGTTTTTTTTTTTTCTCTACATGATGGGAACTGGACTAGTTTTATATACCCATAGGGTGTAAGTGCTAGTTTTTAGCCAATAAAATTGCAAAATAATAAATTTTCCACTCTGTCTGGTATTCATACTTTCCTTACTTTATGACATCATAGGTGAAATCATAAGAGAATGTTGCACTTATTTTAATACCGTGACCAAGAGAAACTCTAAGCTAAATCCTATGGTACCAAATGTATAGGAATTGGATGTTAAACGGGAAAATCAAGGACGGACACCCCCCTCCCATCTTCGGTGTCGTGTGTTGCTACAAAAAAAAGGCTGAGGTGATGAGGGTTAAACCAAGAGGACAAATTTGTCTTAATGTTTTAAAGGGTCTTGGTGCCGATCGCTAAAGAACCCCCAGATTTACCCGTAAGTGCTCAAACTTTTGGAGCGGAAGAAGAAGCTTACTATTTTTTTTCTCATTTACTCTTTGAAATCTTAGGGCTATAAAGGATGTTGGTTTGAAGGTATGAGCGAAAAGATGTCCCATTTTGGGTTTACAATATTATTTTAAAGAGTATCTTAGGGGGCTTAACAAAATCATGTTTTTCACTCAAACCATCAAAAAGGGATTGAAATATCAGCACAAAACTTAACAGATGAGGTTTTGGGGTGAATGCCATTATATCAAGATGGGGGAAAACATTACTTAAATCGGATCATCCCCCTTTAAGTCTAAGAGGTTAATTGTTATACATCTTTCAATATGAGACAAGTTAACGCATGCCAGGGGTGTGAAGGCTGTGGACAAAAACAGGAAGGAAAAAAGGGGAAAAAAAAGGATAAAAACACCAAAAAACAGGCTGAAAATCAAAGAGAAAAAAGCTAAATATTTTGGCACTAACAAATTTCAAAAATGAGGAGAAAATCCTCTTAAACAAGGAAGGAAATTCACCCCTGTGCATGGCTTCAACTATGTATCTTTTCTTAGACATATTTGTCACTGGCCTATATGTTCATCACACTTCATGGCATCTCATATGGATTTTTTTCTTTCAGCTGAATTTCTGTTGTCAATTATTTTGCTGCATTTTTAAACCACCTGGACATTTTTCTTCAAAGTTTCAAAAAGCAATTAATATTTATTTTTTCATAAAAGATGTGTTAATTGCATGGCTCGACTCAATAATCTTTTCTGTCGATAATGATAAAAGTGGTTGAATCGTCTATGTACACCAACAGCCGTATATCCTACAAACGAAGCATGCATTTTTGCATCGAGACTAAATATGGCAAGTAGCACATAGATTTTGCTAGGTCACAGTAAACTTAAATCATAGTTATAATCGGCCTTTGAAGAATTCAGTGATGCTCAACCCTCTCAAAATACATTGTATCAAATCAATTGAAAATCCACTGTTTGATTTTTTTACTCCAATTTCTTTGCACCAATTTTCTGACTGTTTGCCGTGCCAATACCAGAAAAATCGAACTTCAATTTGATGCTGAGCCATTGGACAGAAAAGGGGTTACCTTTGAACAAGGAGACATTTTAGGCAGAGGGTGTTTGAACCCATCCCATATGCATGTAATGTATGCTTCTATTGTACTAAAAGCATGGCAATACTTACGGATCAAAAAATGTTCAAAAAGTTTAAGGGACTCACAAAATCCAACGATTATTATTGATTAACCAATTCTGTCAAGTACTAGCACTTTGTGGGCCTACTTTAAAGAGTGTAAAAGTCAGGATTTGTGTGTTAATAGAATTTTTGAGGGATCACATGACCGTATTAGGTGAAAATTTTCCTAAAACTGGTGCATTGTGGGATGGAATCAATAAACCCTCTGATTTTAGGGGTACTGCACAATGGGTAGGGCATTGGCAGCAACTGCCACCGATGCAGTCAAAAAGTTCAAGGCTTGCTTGAAATAAATAACAGCTCCCCTTAAAAATTGACAACAACAAAATAAAGTCTACGAATATTGACATTTGCGAGTTCTAAAATGAACTTCGATGAACTTATGCTTGTAATACATGCTAAAAATAACCTCCACAACAAAACATATTGTGTTGCAAGTGCAAATACAATAAAACCACATTTAGGTAGAAAACTGAATCAACATTATCCTAGAAAATGTACATCCTTTCTGAGGTGATCCTTCAGGGGATTATTATTTCCACTATTCCTCTAAACTGTAACAGAGTCTGTCCTTGTCAAAAGTGATGGATAGCTGTCCAATTAGTTAAAACAGCAAATTCTTGTAAGCTTTGCACAAATTTCAGCATATTCAATCATTTCAATGTCATATTTTGTCTATTTTACCATTAAAATTACAATATTTTGCATGCTTTACACAAATTTTAGCCTGAAAATTTCACTTCACCTCCCCCCAAAAAAATACATCAGTCCTCGGATCGCATGTATTGCCTGCTGTCGCGAGTTGTAATGATAGGTCTCATATGACCTTTGACCTTGGCATGTGACCTTTGACTGCATCAACAAATGAGGGATCCAATGTAGCACCTTTGACTCAAGTTTGGTTCCAATTGAACTTCAACTTTTCATTTAGGTCAATTTTACATTTTCAGCCTATCTTACAACTTGACCTCACATGACCTTAGGCCTTGGTATGTGACCTTTGACCTCATTAACAAATGAGGGATTCAATGTTGCACCTATGACTCAAGTTGGTTCCAATTGAACTTCAACTTTTCATTTAGGTCAATTTTACATTTTCAGCTTATCTTACAACTTGACCTCACATGACCTTTGACCTTGATATGTGACCTTTGACATCTTCAGCAAATGCAGGATCCAATGTTGCATCTATGACTCAAGTTTGGTTTAAATCCATCGAAGTATGCAGATATTACAGGCAAACGTTAACCCTTTTTCACAACAACAAAGACATCAACAACAACAACAACAGACAACAGACTACCGTGGACAAAGTGATCCCTCCCTATGTGTCTTCCTGGCTGGTATTATCAAAACGAGTCTAACTTTAGACTCGGGTTTAAACCAGGCTTAGTCCTACACAAGTGGACCTTCTTCCCTTTCAACATACTATGAAATTTGAAAATAAAGGGTGAGAAAATTCCTCACGGATGCATTTTAGCAGAGTTAAAATTGCATTCAATTTTAAACTCCTTTCTGGAATTGCGTTTATTAAGCGGTACGTTTATCTCACAGATAAATGTTCGCTTAGCTTAAAATTACGCTAAACACCATTTGGTATGTCATGGTCAAGGCTGATAAAAGAATAAAATGGTAGAGTGGAGGTTTGACCGTCTCTGTATTATGTTTGTATTTTAGATTTAAAAGGAGTATGACCTAAGCCACTGAGCCTTTTTTTACAGCAAATTCTGTAAATCACATTAAACACCAAAAATAGGTTAAAAACAAAAACAAACACAGTAAATAGCAGCATTGCACGTGACAAAATGGAAACTCAACCTCAAAAGTGATTATTGCTTATACACCCGGTAAAGCTGAGCCAGTACGGCAAACTGCTCTTTACATTTTGTATCAGCTGCAAATACGGCTGCTATTAAAAAGCTCAGTATTCACAGATCAACTAGAATTTTGCAGTTCTCGGCTTTCGCACCCACTATATTCAAAGAATATAAGCTGTGGGCTGCTCCATGAACTTGACTTTGGCACATGACCTTTGACCTCATCAACATATGAGGGATCCTATATTGCACCTATGACAGAAGTTTGAACTTCAACTTTTCAATGTACAGTGTGGTTCCTAATAGACGCCCCTGCTCTAATAAGCGCCCCTACGATTTTTGGATAAAACAAATCAAGAAAATGAGATAAGCTTACCCAAATCACAGGATTTAATGGTCGGGACTGTCGTAATCCTTATCAAAATCGCTGTTATGCACAGTTCGATTGTATTATTGGTAACCAGCGAAAATAAGCGCGTGTAAGGTGATTTTGCAGGATTGTTTGAATCGAATTAACATTATGTATGTTTTTTAATATAAAAACACACACACACACAAATACTATACATCCACATATACACAAGCACAACGGAATGCCAATTGTCCTGCCAGCTATAGCTGGCCGCCCCAATTACAAATATGTTATAATTCTGGGCATTTTATTGTAGATAATGTTTTTAATTGCAATAATATTTTTCCAGAAACCTGATAAAATTTATGAATTGCTCCAATGCATTTTTTCCATTTCATTCAAGTTGAATCACGGTTCACAGACTCTAAAATTACCCTTCCTTTGGGAAACTTACCTTTTAAAAAAGTTCTTATTACACTCCCATTTCAATATATACTTTCCTGCCTAACCATCTGTTACTATTAACAGTAGCAGGAACTTAGTGAAAGTTATGACATCCAATGATGATTAAGACAGACTGAGCTTCACATTCCTAATATGAAACCCCCCTCTTGTTAGTCACTCTCAAATCAACACTTGTGTTTTGTCCAAACAATGCCCCACCCACCACTGAAATGTTGCGGGTATGTTAAGGATTTCAACAGTCTGATCGTCACGGCGTTTCATAACAGGGAGGCCAGGGGGACTGACGCTGGCCAACATTCAACAATTCATAGCTACCATTTATTTTTTTGGACATAAGAGTTTCCTCTCTAAAGTGCCGGTTGGAGCCACCAAGTAAGACCCTGGTGCAGGCAGGGCGTGATATTATTGAAAAAACTGGGCCGTGGTCTGTAGACAAACAACGATTATCATGATGTGCAAGATGTCATCGGGCTGTGTAATCGTTAATCACATCATATTGATGTTAATAGGAATGAATTTGTTATTTTGATGTTTCGATGGGGTTATTGTGATGAAATAGTAATTACACTTGACAAAATGACCAATATGTTTTTCAGTTTGCACACAATTGGACCAATTTGCAAAACACAAACTTGGCCGCATTTGGCCTACTTTTGATGTTCTATTGGGGTATTGAGAATTTAAAAAAATAACTTTCCAAATGACCAATGATTTTGTTTTTCAGCTTGACACACAAATTGGCCCCCGATTTGAAACAATATCGTGATTCCATTTTTAGTAGTAATCAAGTAACTTTCAAATGTCTTGTATTGTCTTGGAAATTTAACTACTTTACCGTATTGTTCCTAATAAACACGGGTCCGGGGGGCGCGTTTGCAAATTTTCAAAACGGGGGGGGGTTTGATTCCAGTCAAAATGGAAAGTCAAAAATCCCCGCAAAAAAATCACCTTACCCAGGTTATAAAAGGGGGTTCAGCTTGTGCGGCCATTCTGGGGTTTCAACCAGGGCTATTATAATCAACACGTGCGTCCAAGTTTTGATGTGCGTGTTTGGAAGTGATGATGTGTGAAGCAGAAAGCATTGATGACAACAGCGATATGATATGGATTACGACAGTTTCGGCCATCAAATAATGTGATTTGGGGTAGGTAGTTTAAAACTCATTTTCTTGAATTGTTTTATCAAAAATCATAGGGGGAGTTTATTATTAGAGCACGAACATATTAGGAACAACACGGTGGGTTAGTTCTCCAGGTAGACAAGGATATGAATATTTAATAACTCTTTCCCAGGAAATGGCCCCAGTCTGGTAGTGTTGAAACAAAAACATGTGCGGCTTGGCCGGATCGAACGGGCGACCTCCATTATTACCAGCACGGGCTCTCTTCCCAGCTGAGCGCTAACAAGCCAGGGTTGGCAGGGGTGCACCAGATTCCGAGAACCCTAGGGGCCTGTACAGATAATATATCTATAATGGTAGCCATAGAGTGCTTGTAAGATATTTGCGTAGATACAAAATTTTACAAAACTGTACTACTATCACTATAAATCGGGCAGGGAGCTTAATTATGTGCGTCAGCCAAGGTGACAAGTTTATCTTGGCAAAAGTGACAATCTGCTAGAACAGCAGACTGTAGTGAGGGGCCTATTGTTCTCCAGAGAGTGATTTCGTGAAGTTCATGTTATAATTGTTGGCAACCACTAGAAATGTAACTGACTGGGTTTGACTATTCAGAAAAACGAGGTTGCCATTTTTTGCTGACCTTTAGTGATCCTTGACACGGGTCAAAGGTCAAATCAGTCATACATCGTCCAAAATGTTATATCGACCTTGGTACCAAAATGTGGCCATTTTCACAAGGATATTGCATATGATATTTATTTTGTTACTTGAGCTTTTTTTTTCTTGTATATGCAAATAAGCTCATTAGAGACAATGATAAAGTTGCCATTATTCAGACCCCGAGTCCTGTCCAAAGCAAGAGTTAGCCTCGTGTTTTTCACAATGTATAGTGAGCCCTACACAACCGCCTTTTATAACTGCTATTAATGCACATGGCTAAGTAAACCAAGTTGTTCTGATGAAAAATCTGCGAGAGAAAATGAGTTGATGTAGTCTTATATATAAAACCGTGAACAACCACGATTCGCACTACAGGAGACCAAAAAGTTAGTTCTACCAGTTATCTTTTCAGTCTCAGTAACATCATGTGTGATGTTTTAATTCTTCTTTCCATCCGCATCAGAGGCCGGGGGGGGGGGGGGGGGGAGGGGGGGGGGTTTTCAATGATAAGGGATATCATGCCCCGCCCAAAAGAAACACGTAAAAGGGGTTTTTCAAGAGATGACACTTAATTAACATGAAAAAGGGTAGCAAAACATGAAAATCTGGAAAAAAGGTCTTTTACTGGGTTGTTAGACCTTGAACTTAATTAGGGTCCGATTGAAAAAATTCAGAGTTTTTACCGTATTCGGCTCATTTTGTGTAAATGAGCTATTCTGTATAACGTACAAAGAAACAAATTGGGGGTCAAATATTGCCATACTTATTAAAGGGGGAATTGATTTTAAACACTTCCATACCTTGTTTGGGTTGCTCTTAACGCGATCAAATTACTTTACTTTTTTTTACGTGTCCTTTCTGAAACTCCTTGTTTAGGGGTGCTGAACTTGTGAAAATCCTCCTTTGGGACACTTCGTCACTAAAAGTGGACTTTCTTGTCAAAATTTCCCCACACGTTGGACATGTTAAATGGACAAAATCAACAAAACGTGGACATTTTGCCTGTTTGTGTGATTTGTGGTGGTGTTCGTGTGGGGGTGCGACTGCGACCCGCGGCTGCTGATCTCAGGATATCCTCCATCTCCATACTGCCAGTGCCCCTAGCGTCGTTTATGACAAACTCGGAAGCTTAGTGTGTGGTTTTGAATAGTTCTGTAAAAAGTAGATCATCACTTTGGACTATTGGCATTACTGCACAGAGTTTAAAATTGGTTCCTCCCGTCTTGGGCCTTTTGGCATCAAAAAGACTTCTGGTCCTTGAAAAAATGACATCTTGCAGCTAACATGCAAACATTGCACCAATTCTGGACACAAAATATGAACATTTCGGCAATATAGTTGTGCTATATAAGTAGAGAGAGTATGCCAATACAAAGTCGATACACATAGGAATGAACCCATCATATTAACAGTTATTCCAAGAGGTCGGTGAACAGGCTTTCACAGGATTAATGTAATGGACAATGTGGTAATGAACCAGTAAAACACATTGAGAATTGTGGAATCGATCAAGGGGACCTATTACTCAACAAGTGGAATGTTTTTGTCCTCCAGTATTGGCGTGCAAAAGGGGTTCATTATCTTACTGGCTATTTACACTCTATAAACTAAGACCAGGGAACTAATGAAACAGGTTTGTTAAAGAAAAAGCGAAATGCGGTTTAGAAAACACTTAAAGATATGTGACCTGATTGGTTGAACAAGAAATTAACATCTATATGAATCTTAGCTAAGTGGCAGCAGTAACAAAACGTTCCATGTTCAGGCCCATTTTTATGGAGAAAATTAACCTTTTGTGGAACTTTTTTCTAACGGTGAAACCCACAATTAAGTTTATTACAAGTGGGCATTAATAGCAGCTTGAATTGGGGGGGAGTTGGGTTGGGTAGGGAATGACCTTAACTTGATCTGCTTTAGGGACTATGACGATTCAGGGGTCTATGGTTTGAGGAAGGATAAGGCAACATACATTACAAAATGAAGAGAAATATATTTTGTTTGCACACTTTAACAAAAAATGTGTAACACAAAATTTTGTTTACCTACAAATGGGCATTAATAGCAGAAACCAAGCTATGATCATGGGTGGGGGTTATAGGCCGGGGGGGTGTGGGGGGGGGGGATTCTCAACACAAATGGACCATAACGGGAGTGCCACAGACATCGGGTTCAGTTTCAGCATTATGGTAAAATTCAATTAACCCCTTTTTTCATCCAATTTGGTTATTAGCAAATGGGTCGTTTTTGCAAAAAATTGTCTCAAATTTGTTGGAAAAAGTAGTCAAACTTTCTCAATCGGAAGGCAAAATTTTTTCTAAAAATTGTTAGGAAAATTAGTAAAATTTTCTCAATCTGAAAGTCAAAGTGTCCAAATTGCTTAAAGGTCGAATTTGAGGAGAAAGAAAGGGCCAAAATTTGGAAAACACAATTTGCATTCTTCTGGTATAGCTACGGTCCGTCTTTTGGCAAAAATGGCATAGCTATGGTCCCCCTCTTCCGCCTCTCAGAAGCACGCCCCTACCTAAACCCAACCAACCTGAGCCCCCAGGGGGTGGGGTGGAGGTGGTATAGGTTGAGACTCTAACTTTTATTCTTGCTTTAGCCGAGACTATCAAGGGTTAAATAGATGGAAGAAAGATTAATTAAAAACATCATGCATGTGGACGACTGAGACATAAGGATAACTAGTTACAGTGTACACTTTTGTCTCGGAAGTGCGGACTCGTGGTATTCACGGGTAATAAAGACGATTCGTTCCATAGATTGGTTATAGGCATAGGACTACATCGATCATTTTCTCTTGCACATTTTTACCAATGGTATTGATAGTAGAAGTAGACTGGGGTTGTGTAGGGTTCAGTCTCATTCAAAGCAGATTGTTTACAGATGACTGCATTTTGCAAAAACTTGAGGTTGTTTTGGACAGGACTGGGTCTGAATAAAGGCAATTTTAGCATTATTATTGTCTCTAATTAGGTTTATTTGCATATAACAAGTACAACGATAAAGGTCAAAATAACAAATAAAATAATTCATAGACAATATTTCCTTGTGGAAATTTGCCACATTTTGGTACCAAGTCGTATTACTTGGACGCGTATGACCGTTGACCTTGACCTTGTGTCAAGGTCACTAAAGGTCAAGAGAAAAAATGGCAACATTGTTTGTTCTGAATAGTCAGACCCAGTAGATTACATTTATGGTGGTTGCCAACAATTAACATGAAACTTCACCAAATTTTACATAGGGCCCTCCACCCTCTCCCTATTTGTATGTATTAAATCACTGATATTTTGGAATCCCTTGTAATTTGTCTTGGGCAGGACTCTACTCCAATCACTGCGATTGAAGAAATTGATGCAGACATCTGTAGGGAAAAGGATAGCCTTCCATGCGTGAAAGTAATACCATTTGTATTACCTTTTACCACAAGGCTGACAAGACTGGTACAAGGGCTTAGAAGATGAGCTCATGGCCGCACTTACGCTTGTCTTGTAAAAGGTAATTTATCTAAAAGTGTTTCAGTTCAAGTGCTCACTCAATTGTAAATAGGACTTCTTAAACAGCTGTGAAAATCTAAGCAATTCAAGATTCAATTTCGGCGCACCTGCCAAAGTGCGTCTCGTTGCGTTATGTTGTGAATTCAACGGGTTGTTCAATTTTTTTCATGGGTGGTGGCAGTCCTTTCTTGTTGTTTTAAGCCATAAGAGCACAAAATTAGGTTACATCTGACCTTAAATTAGCTGGTTTAAGAATGAGAATAAAGGTATGATTTTGGGAACAGGTACTCTCTTTCACTGAATTGAAACCGGCGATATCATATGTTTGTGTGGAAGAACTTGGCCTACAGCGTGTTCTTCCACTTAAAAATAAGGTATCCCCTTGGTTTCAAATGGTAATTTGTAAAAAAAGTTAGTACGTTTCCAAAATCATACCTATTATTCCACTAAGGAACCCTTTTCCACGGACCGGCTAGGCCAATTTCCTGGGGCCTCACCAACAAGGACTATGGATAGAGATTAGCAATTACTGACCTCCTGTTGGCAAACATGTGTGGTAGATTCAGTGATATCATGTTGTTGCAAACAGCATCGAGGTGAGACATTATGTCTACAAATTTAGAGCAGGCTCCAGCAAACTGCTGCTCGCTCGCTTCAGCAATGGTTCACCTTCGTGCACGACACAATGGAACCGCTGAAGCGAATCTGACTAAAATTAGCCCAAGTCTGGCTCAGGGTTAATTAAGTACACTTGAAGAAAAGAGAAGCACTTGAAATTAAGACCCAAAATAAAATATTTGTCTACCTAAGAAGAGAATTTTTCCACCCAAACAAAATCAATAAAATTACCCTTGTCTGTAATGGTCGGTGACCCCCGACCCACAATTGGGTAACGGGTTGCGTCCACCGGTAAAACAAATCGTACCCAATGTTTATAGTGACCAAATTATACAAAAATATGACCCATATTATATAGTTTGTTCCGAATTCGACCTCATTACTAATAGTTGTGCTTTGAAATTTCGCACATTTTCATAGTATCTTATCACATCGGCCCATTTTCATAGTAACTTTTCCAAAAAATCAGAAATCTATCCACATTTTCAGATTTTATCCGGAAGATGGTCACAATTTTGGTATCAGAAAAAAGCTACTCCTTTACCCTGTGGAAATCTTAGGACCTACAAGGATATTTGGTTTGGATGTTATAGCGAAATTGCCCCAGTTTGGTCGACCATAGTAATTTTGCAGAGTATTCGATGGACTTACAAAATCCTGTTTTAACTCGCACTTCAAAATGGGTTGAAATATCTGCGCCAAACTTTACAGATGGGGTTTTTTGGGGTAGGCCATTCGACAAGAGCAAAAGTATAGACTTTGGGTCATCCCTTTATAAGTGCAGTGCCTTGTTTTAGGACCCTGATCAAGGAGACCAAAAAATGTGATTCCTCTGTGTAAAGGCCCTTAAAAAATGACACTGACAGTTTAACATATGTTAAATTCTTAGCTAGAGGATATTTTATTACTCAGTGGGTTGAACTGAGAAACATAATCATCAACTGAAATGGCTGGCTTTGTTTTGGGATACACTATAGAAGTTGAATGCTGAATCTTAATAATTTTTTCTTCCATTCAGTTGCTAAGCTAAAAATCTGCACTTGCTTGATTAAAAGGAAGATGTTGAAAGGACCAAAAGGTTGTTCTTTTGAAGGTCAATGATTAATGGATGATGGGGGTTTCCGTAAATTAGGGGGCCAGTAGACTTTAGTGTCCCGTTTACTATAGTTACATTTTGTTTTATTTAAATTTAACCATGAAGATATGTATTCAAACTTATAATTCCTTTTAAATTAACAGCATGTGCATCTAATTTTCAGATTATTAATATGAAACATTGACTCATAAATTTTAATGTTATGTAATAACTTACAAGGTGTCATTTTCCCGGTATGGGCCACCAAGCCTGTGACATGAAATAAAACGCCTAAACATTGTTTTCTGGGTTTTAATGTGCTCAAAACTCTTGAAAAAAATATATGGTAATAAATTGTTCGGATTTATCATAAGCCCACACATAAAGCTTTCATAACATAATAATCGGAGTGTTTTGGAAATTAGACCAATAAATCATGTTCTCATCAATGCCAGTCATTGATTTCCCGTTTAACCAAACCCAAATTTTGGTTCCCGCTTTCACGTTTACTATGGGACCATGGTTTGTAATCTGAGAAAAAGTTGAAAGTAAGTTGACATGCTAAAGTTTTTGCAATTGCTTGCATACGCAATTCATGCTATATCTGCAAAGTTTTTAATGACACTGTATCTAAAACCTTTCAATTTGAATATACTTGGTGACTTGGTTCACCCGTGTAACGGGACACCAAATGGTGTCCCGCTACACTGTGCCTGAAAACATGTTTTATAGCCCGGCATGACCATTTTGTACTAATAATCTTATGTGCCCCCTCAAATAACCAAAATGTACACAATAAACTATACACTATCACATAGTAATGAAATATCTTTAAAAAATCAGAAATAGGTTTGGTGTCCCATTTACACGGGAACGAATGCCTTTTATGCATATTGTTAAGTTTTTGAAAGTACTTTTGACTAATTTGATATGTTATTTAACGAGGAATGGTATTTCAAAGATTTATTAAGAAATTATTTAAGATCCTGCCTTAAATTTTTGTTGTCCTTTTTTCTCTCAAAATGTCACAAGTTGCCCCTAATTTACGGAACACCCATAGTTAACGTGACCACTGTGTAAAAAAGGCATAGACTAAAGACTAAGGAAGGGCATAGACTAAGGATGAGATATAATTTGCTATTGCAATATCGATGTACCATATTGCTTGGCCTACATTTTTTTTTTAATGGTGCTCCAGCAACACGAAGGCATACAATGGCCAGATTTTAGCAACATTTCAGCTAATTTTTAGGCAATAGGTAGCCAAAGAAGTGACAGAAGCCAACACTATGTAAGGGGGAATTAACATTTGTAATATTTTTGTCCACGGACCGCCCAAGCCGATGGTAGATTGACACCCATCCATTATCTATTTCTCCACCGAGATAAACCAGCGACTTATTTCTCGCCCCGACACCAGGGATTCAAACCCGGGACCCCTCGGTCTCAAGTCGAGCGCGCAGTGAATAGAGTAAGAGGAATTCCCCGTTAGGTCTATTGACACTAAACGATCTTACAAAAAAAAAAATACAATAAACCTCGTCGACATTACTCCCTTTCCCACAAGGCACGTCCGGTGCTTAAACTCCTGCCCTCCTTGATAAAAAGTACGTAATTGCAGGCCCTTTACTAAGTTCATTGTAATATGTCCCACGGACCGCCCCAGCCGTTGGTAGATTGACACCCATCCATTATCTATTTCCTCACCGAGATATACCAGCGCTTATTTACTCGTATCCTGCCTGAGACCGGGATTCGAAAACCCGGGAGAACCCCTCCTTCATCTCAAGTCGAGCGCGCAGAATAGAGATCAAGAGGAATCCCTGTTAGGTCTCTTGAACTAACGTAACCTCTGATAATATATAAAAGTCTATCGACAATTCCCCTCTCCTTACCTACTGAAGGGTGCATTGTTTACTGGTGAGTCCGTATTAGAATGCACATATACGTACTGGCCACAGGCAATGCCTGTCGCAT
>JAMKCH010025869.1:0-18645 GCA_023653785.1 Ophioderma brevispina
TTTTCTTGGGTTATGTACTATCCGCTTAACTTAACCATAACTTCCATTGCATAAATTTACATACCAGTACTCCGGTTTAACATTTATATAATAACTATTCAAATTTAATCGGTACACCGCCTATTGATGCGCAAATCTATGGGCCTATTACCATTCTATTAGGCCCAGTCGTTGTGCATATTCTGCTGCACTCTTCCCGATATATGATATAGCACACTCATAACTTCGCCATCTCAACTGTTAGTTGATACCCCGATTATTATTACAAATTATTGACATCACTTCCTGGAACCCCCGGTCATGTCCTGTTTGTCTTGTCCCTTCTTGTTTGTTTTTTGTCCAGCCTTTTGAAGGCCCACAATAAGTCCCACTTTCTACTGGGTGGGGTCAATCTTAAAGGTCATTGATCTTAATGGACTCTCCACACACACATCTTCCCCATAATCATTATTATTATTTCAACATGTTAGGCTATCTTTCTAGAATCGGTGTGTCGTTTTTTTTTTTTTTTGTTTTTTTTTTTTTTTTTTCGTTTTTAAATGACCAAATCTTAAACTGGATTACAACTCACGTAATAATGATAGATAATTTATTAAGATTAAAATTGGAGGCTTATGGGTATTCATTATAGTATACTGCATATCACTTAATTCTCCATTGTTTAAACACTATAATTCGATAACCTTATTGTATTGTCATTAAGGTATAATAATGGGAAGATGAGGTGTGAATAAAATAATGTCTAACGGTCTAACTGTCTAACTGTCAAGCGGAATTGCGAGGTATGTATTGTTCTCTGTGACATTGTCGTCTTCAGTTGAACGGCGCTTTTCCGAGCCAACAGTAGAAGGGGCCGACAAGTCTGGTATAATTGTTCTTGAAGTCAAGAAGTACTCCTGACGAAAGCTTGACAGGCTTCTACCGAGAGCGCAAACTCGTTAAATCTCTTCATATCTCACAATAATTTCAACATAATTTATTCGCCAAGACCAGTTAGGAGGAGCACTTTCAAGCTTCAAGAAGGAAGTAATAAATATGGAACATTGTTTTGTTTGTTTTTTTTTTTTTTGTTTTTTTTTTTTTTGTGTCGTTGATTAACTACTACTAACCAAGGCTATTTTTTATAGATCAAACAGTTGGTTTACACTTTCTACTTTTTTTAGTTTGAAGATTAGAGATACACATAAAAATTCCCCTATTCCAGAAATAATCGATCATCCACTTTACTTATCTGCTGATGTCGCAACCATTGTGCCAGCACTCTCTCACCTTGGTTCGGAATGGAACAGTCCATCAGCTATTGATTTACTATGGATACTAAGATATTGATTTGATGTTAGAGTTAACTTAGTACTCAATAAAGGTCATGAAACGGGTATCAGAAGCTTTCACTTATTGCGTTTGGAATACTTTTGCTTTGAATGCTTACAGAAAGTAACAGATGTTTGACGACAACAGGGCGTTTGACTGATATATTGTATGTTTTGACTATCATTGCCAAATACTAAATCGAGTTCATCGGCATGTAAAGTGATACTGGGCTGCTTTTTAAAGGGCTACCCAATATTAGAAGTTCGAATACAATATTACTTATTACCTTTTCCAACTTGAACGCATATACTTGGTTTTCTTGGGGGGGGGAGGAGAAAAATATACAGAAACTATCAAATTCCTCGGGGTTAAAGCTTCCTCCTGGGTTTAGTTCTCTCCCCTTCATTTAATCACACATTGTAAGCTACCTATGGTTATTTATTATATTATGCACATTATACTATAATATATTAATATATTACTGTTACTAATTGTTATTATAATATAAAATATATAGCCTTACAACATTTATGACTTGTATTTTATAGGAAAACATCATATTGATTTGATCATGAATTGTTGTTCTGAATGAAAATTAAGGAACAAAGTCCAGGCTTTCAAATATTTTTGTTTCATCTCATTTGCCTTGTTTTAATCGCGAAATAACTCCAGTTACGGCAGAACCAAACAATGAGTTGTGCTCACTTTCTGGTTGAAGTGAAAACGGTGAAAGCAGTATTTTTTTTTTTTTTTTTTTTTTTTTTTTTTTTTTTTTTTTTTTTTTTTGTGAACATAAGTTATTCTCATTTTGAAACAGATTTGAAATTCTTCAAAAGCAATGAACTTCATAAATAACACTTTAAAAAGATGCGAAAACAGTTCTTTATAGGTGAAAATAAATCGTCAGTAAGTTTGGGCTTTAAGATAAAGTGAATATACGTTCGACATTACTTCTGTTTGTTAGAAGAGAATTATCACCGTACAACAACCTGGAGGAAAGTTGGTATGGTGTCATGAAATGCAAATTCTTCCTGCACCTTGATACTTTGCTTGGAAATTAAACTTGTATTTAGGGTTCAACAATATTTAATGCACAAAGAGAGTGCAATATTTAAACCATTCTTTGGATTCGGAGTGTTTGTTGTGGCTGCAATTATATTTCTGGATTGATTTGACAGATACCAATTTTGTAATAAATTGAAAGCTCCCAATTATGACGTGTAATACATATTCGGATTTATTGTAAAGGAAAATATTTATCATTGAACATAAACTATTAACGTTGTGTCGAGAAAAAAAAATTTGTTTCTTGTATTTTGTTACCCACGTTGGCAATGTTGGGAGCTTCAAGAGAGATGGCATTTAGGATCGAAAAAAAACTCTGACCCTGCATAAAAGTGGCACAAAATCGGGGTATCGCCACTATTATATCTCAGAATTGACTAAAGCAAATAAGATTGAAACAAAGACTTATTTGAAAATTCAGATTTAACCATTTTTTTTCTTTTTTGTTTGTTTGTTTGTTGATTGTCATATTTTGAGACAGTTGTGCAAACAAAAGAAGAAAATACATAATTTAATGAGGCAAAAGTCAACTCCATAGCAGGGAGAGAAAACATAGCGACCAATTGTGCGTTTAAATAATGTAGGAATTTGAAAGCCCAATGCAAGAAGATCTACTCACAAATGTATGTCATATTTGAAAATCCAGATCTCGGCAGCACCGGGACAAAAAGATCGAACATTCAAACCGGTGAAACACGCGCATCGAAATATATCAAGCCCAGAATCCACAAAGGCCAGCCGCCAATGCGTATAATCGAAAAACCTTGTGCACGCGCATTGGTCCGGCAACATCTTTTCTGGTTACGATCGTTTGACATTTCATTTCAATTTAGACTTAATAAAACAACAACAAAATTAAAACATAATATATCGAATGTGCTTAATTTCGCATAATGGGAAACATTATTTTGACAAGTGTACATGCCCATATTATTATAATAATGTATTTTTAAAGGATAGTTCTTTTTAGTTCTCATTTAACCATAAGATATATGGTGTGGTACCTAACCTGGAATTTGTATATGATCCATTTAATCCCCATATCAGAAATTTTTTAATAGCTTTGTTAAATTAAAGGGAAGAAAAATCAAACAAACTCTGCTCTTTATTGATACAAATGCTTAGTCCACCGAGTATGATCACTTATACGCACCAGGTTTCTCAGTACTATCGTTCACTATGTATCTTTATCATGCGCTACATTCCAGTGTCAGATGAAATGTGCATTTCATTTTTGTATATGCTGTCTGAGGTTCATGCTTGTATGGTCTGTAGTACATTTGGAATAGAAGCCGTGGAGTTTACTTTCAATGCAGAACCCACTTAGTTTTATACTGAATTCGAACTGCCAATGATTCTAACGTTCAACGCTCGTACTGTGGTCAGACAATATTCTACCACTATTTCTTTGTTTTCCATTTTATCCAACTTTATTTTAATCCCTTCACCATTAAATGATTTAAGTATGTTGGCGTGACGTGCCCTCTTGTGTGCATATTCTCGTGTTTACAGGGAGGGGCACTTTCCCCCACACACTTCAATGGGGGAGAAAAATCAGATGCTAACACGTGTAGGTATACCCTACATAATTTAGTTCAATGTAGTTATCAAGTTTTAAAGATATTTAAACTCAATCAAACCAGTATAAGACCTTGACCTTGCAGATAAACATGACCTTTAGCCTCTTTGGTGTATATCTCCATTAACGATTGCAGGTACAGAAAGGTCACCATAGACTTTTTATCCTTGTTCCCACACGAACAATTGAGCTCTATAAACATCTTTTTGACCATGATTTTTAAAAGTCACCCCTGTAGAAAACTTTACCCCCCACCTCCTGTGGAAATGCCGGACATTTTCAAAGGGACATGTGGGCTAAAAACCCTCTAAAATGTCCTTTGAAGTCAATCAATAGTTTCAACCTCCTAGTGACAAAGAGTTAGTCACGGAATTGGATTTTGACGTAACTATAATAGAGAACAACAGTGCCACTGCTAGATTGCCTAAATGCATAAAAGTACAGAAAATACTTATTTTGAGAAAAGGGCTTTGAAAATTTGGTGCTATTGTTGGTCAGGAACGTTGTAAGGGCGACGGCGGTGCTGTTCCTGGTTCTGTGGGTACATTGCCGTATAGAACTCACTCCAGCCACCCATACGCAAACGCAGCAGGTCATAAGCTTCGGGATTTTTCCGGGCCTCATCAAGTGTGTCAGAGGAAGCACATGTCACAGTCATGACGTTCGAGCCTTCACCTTTGGCGAATGCCTTGAGGGCTTCGACTAGATCAGCCTCTGGATAATTTTCATCGATGTTAAAATCTGAAGCTGCACCATTGCTGAAGCAGTTGACACCCTCACCAGTATATCCCTTTAACACCTTACAAAAGCCGGGGGAATTTTCCACTGTGGCTTGTTTGGGCTCGCGGTCACCAGGTGTTGGAGCGGGACTAAGGTCAGAGGAGATGCAGTCACCTGCCCGACGTCCATCAGCTGAGGCTCCGTTCTGGTAACCAAAATCCACATAGCTCTCAAAGCAACCAACACCTGGCTGAATCTGAAAGCCAAATGGAAAATCACAGCTGCCATATTTCTCACAAAAACGGGCTATGTTGTCTTTTATTGGCTTAATTGGATCCGTGAAAACTTTCACCGTCTCTTCAGCAATCAGCTTCAGCAGTTTCTGGCCCAGGGTATCTACCTCAGAATTGCCCCTACCGAAGCGCGGGAGTGACAACGCCACCTCACGCAGGCGCTTGTAGCGCTCAGCTGTTGACTCTAACCGAGACCCACCTACCAAGCTACTGAACAGAGGCTCCACCATCTTATAGCCCCAGTCACATGCCAAACAATGTACCAACTGAGGCAATGTGGTGACTGCTGTTTTTTCATCAAACACCATGTGTTTGATTGCATACAGAGAGTTAATGGCGCTTGGTATGGCAAAGAAGCAAGGGCCAAAGATATTATACTTTGTGCCTCCATCATAGAAGTCTCGACCCCTTTCAATGCAGTCGTCCATCAGAACAGATAGCAGGGGAGCGGGACAAACACTTGAAGAGGTGCCATACAATCCAATCTGGCCGCTGATTCCCTTGGTGATTAACCAGCGGAAATGCTCCCTGTACAACTCCACAAGATCATCAAAATGCTTGATATCCTTGACGTCACTAGATGTGAACGAATTGTTCTGGCCCAAAATATAGGTGGGTCCGGCAGTAACATATAGTTTACCCCTATTGAGGGCACATTCCAGCGGGTTGAGGGCAGAGAACCCTCCCAATGTGAACCAGTTCTCACCTGGGAACTGGGGCTCATAACAACCATCACAGGCGTAGTTACGTGCACTTTCTAAGGTGACATCACTTTTCCACTTTGAGGACTTTGCCACGTCACCCCCTACTCTATTACCGCTGGCATGCAGTGCGGGGATAAGTTTATCATCATTCAGAAATATTGGATGTGCACCACCCGTCTTAAGTACCTTGGCGGCCTCTTCCAGGTATTCCACTGGCATGTCCTGTCTGACCCGCAATGAGAGACAGGGTGCGTTCAATGGGAGTCTGGATGCACGCAGGGCGAGCTTGGTAAGCGTGTTGTAGGCCAATGTTCCATCAGCCGCAGTTCCTCCCACAGTGATCTGTTGGACCCATTGGTTGTTGCTAGCCCCTTGTGGATAAGGACCACTAGCGCCACCCATGGCAAGGTTGCCCATGGGTTGGTGGTCTTCTATCATCATACGATTCTGTTGCACCTTTTCCCCTAGCTTGATATAAAAGGCCTCCATCACTTCCTGGGCTTCTGCCTCAGTAATCCGGCGTGCAGCAAGGTCTGCCTCATAAAATGGGTAGATTATCTGATCTAGCCGACCAATGCCACAAGGCTCGCCATTCAGGCTCAGACAAACGTGCATTGTAAACAAGAGTTGAAGAGCATCAGTCATGGTTTCTGGCTTTCCTTCAGCAAGTTTGTCCATGCGTTCCTTGATCTCCAGAAGGTTCTTCCTGGTTGCTACCTGACACGGTTTCAATTTAGAGACCATTTGGTCAGCTAGTTGAGCATAGTTATGGCAATAATCGACCACACCTTCTAATGATAAAATCACTGACCGATAGAAACTCCTCTTGCTATCATCATCACGTGTCATGACTAGTTTCCTCTTAACTTGAGCAATGAGGCCGGATATGCCAAATTTTAGTGCCCGCTCATGACCAGGCACCACATGGCCAACCCCACTGGCCTCACTCAGATTTCTCAGGAAGCCATCCATGGATTCTTCTTCAGTGAGGTACTTCATTACATAACGGCCCTGTCCAAGGCTGAGATTTGGCATCCCACCTACGATAATCTCTTGTGGATGAATATGGAATGTGTTGGCACCATTTATCGCCTTGCCATTTATCTCACGCTGGCCTCGGAAGCCATATTCGGCGCCGCTACTGAGGCGGAGGGTCATTTTTGTTGCCCAGCCCTTGCGCTCCATGACAGACAGCGCCATTACCTCTTTGGCTTTCTCCGTACCATATTCTGCTGCCACGTAGTCTTTCAGGTGACCGATTTCTTCCTGCTTTCTGTTGAAATACCAGCTGTCCTGCCAAAGTGCAAAGCTATTGGCCAGCAGGGCGAGGATGCGGTAGGAAGGTGGGCTCAACTTCTCCCTGTCTTCATTCTTCGCTGTGGCCATGGTGAACAAATAGTCTTTGTGATTGTAGAACATAACACCATTAGGAGAGTGTTTCTTGAAATGACGACTCATCCGTTGCCAATCAATACCTGGGTAGCGGTTCCAATTACCAGACCATTCATTCAATGGCACTCTGAGGTTTTTGCAGGAAGGAATGTAGAAGAAGCCTCCTAGATCAGCTCTCAAATTGTCAAATAGGCGATCCTGCATGAAGTTTTCTGTTCCACCAATCATTTGGTCCATGATGGTTTCCAGAACCTTAACGTCTTTCGTAAATCCCGCAAAATATAAACCCTCCTCGTCACTTTTGGGGCCCATGGGGAGATTTGGATCGTCAGCATATGGCGAGAATCCAAATGGCAGTCCCAGACGCAGGACCAATGTGGTGTCACCATTTTCATCCCGGGCTCTTGCCGATTTGATGTGGGTGCGCTCATCCTGTTTAGGAATAATGTTGTTATCAGCCTTGCGTCCAATCATGTCTTCTATCCCTTCTTCAGTCTTGGCATGGATCTGTGCCCAGTTGATGTTCAAACGCTGAGCCAACGCAAATGAGCCACCTATATTGGTGATATCCTCATATCCAACAATGGTATGATTTCCAAGGTTGATTGGATCGGAAGGGTTGTTCAAGTTCTCCGAAAAACGCCTTCCCAAGACTTTTCCATCTGATCGATCAGGCTTCGTGGATCTGGTGTCCACTTGTTGGTGAACACAGTCAGAGACTATGTTCTAGCTTCTCAGTGAGATATGTGTGGATATATTGCTGGACGAAAGGGAGATATTCTTATTCTTGGTTGTCTGATTTTATGTGAAACCAAGGTCCGCCCTGAATCCACACAAGCTGATGCGCGGCGCTGAAGACTGAGGAGGTTTTATATTCGGGTAGAGTGTCGCTCAAGGTTTCCTCGTATTTAAAGGTTCATACAACCGGTGGTTCTTTTCCTTCCTCTTCACACCATTTTGTCCACAATGGGAAACTCACACCAACTACAGCTGTGGTGTGTGATTTTCCATATTTTGTATGGATCTCTGTGCGCAGATCTTTCATCAAATGTGAGAGGTCATCCTTGGTGAACTTAATCACTGTGGGCATCATCCTTACGGCAGCCAATAGGTGACGAAGCAAGCGATTGGATGGGTAGATAGTCACTCCTTTCATGTTTTTTAATAAAATTTCCAAGCGAATGCGGCCAGCATCAAGATAAAGTTCTGAAGCCATGTTTGAATCTGTGTGCGATTGATGCTATTTTCTTATAATTAAAAACAAAAATGCAATCTTGTCACATTTTAAGTGAGGAAGGAAAATTATAACATCAACCAATTTCTTGTATATAGTTATCGTCAGTTCTAATCAATTACTGTGTGATCATGAGATCATGAGGCAAAAGGGAAACCACTAACGTTGTTTATTTCAGTCTCAAAATTGGGAGAATTGCGCTTGTCTCTAGCAGCTTTTATGAATTAATATCAAAAGCTAGAATGGTAATGTAACAGAGAGAGTTATAAATTAATTGCTTACTAAGGTAAATAACAACAACACCAAATCCGTTACTTATAGAGTTTATTTCTTTATCAGCTCTTTACAGCAGCTATATGCTAATGTTGTATTATTTGCAACGTTGTCTAAGTATCGTTACAGTGTTGATCTTCAAGGATCCTTCGTGAACTGATCGTCTTGGCAGGTTCTGACTTTCTCCTTTCTGGAGTTCCTTCTCGTACCAATGGTACACTATACGGAATGCTTGAAGCTAAATGTTTGTGCGACTACAAAACCTGAAAACACCAAGACACGTTGTGCATGCGTTTTAAGTATTGTATCTGCATTGGTCACAAAGGCGTGAACATCAACCAAGTATCGCGCTTTCAACAAGGTCTCCTGCGGTGCTATGTTGGTGTTTTTCAGATGGTGGTACAGAAACGTGAATTAGCGGGCATTGGGCAGCTTTCATTAAAGTTTCCCCCCCAATTGTTCATGTGTGTGACTCAGAACCCCTCTGTATCATGTAGGCTAAATTAGTGTCGGTACAAGGCACGTCACATTATGAGCATCGGAGACGGGCGTCACGTCTCTTTCAGTAAGGGCTGATTATTTTGTTACCTGGAATAACAAAGTTATGAACCCATTATATCTAGTATCATTTAGTATAATTGTTACACTTAAGGATAAGCAGCGATTTTGCTATCCGAAACATCGAAAACATCACCAAAATTCACCTTTGTTTAATTTGTTGTTGGCAATGCATATGCACATAACCTGCAAGTGATGGCTTGAAATCCAGTATTAAAGACAAGGCAGTACTTTTTTAACTCTGATTCTGTAATTTCTACACGTGCGTATCAAAATTCCGACTTGAGATCAAAAACCTTTCCCGGTGATCGGGTAAATATATTTGTGTAAATGTTAAGGGTGATATTGTGCACCATATGCATGACAATACAGTTTGACCTCAAACACAAACATTATTGATGGTTTTCATTCCTTACGGTTTAAACGCATCGCTGTTTCGTTCGATTTTGATACACGCCATCTCTGTATGTTTATTGCGGGAGAATACTACTTCATTTTTTTTGCGACTATTATGGTGTTTTCTCTACCTTAAGGCAGCTATTTGGGATTGTCGTACTTGACACCCGGAGCTCTTAAGTTAAAAAAATGCATTTCTACATTTTTCGATTCTTGCGCATTTGGGTTGCTAATTTTAAGAATATGATTTTAGGATGAATTTTGCCGGGGCACTTGTATGCAAGGTGGAAGATGATGATGGCGTGCACAAGAAAAGCGTAAAAAGGATTCCCTTTCACCAGCCGGCGCGAGGTACGCGCGTTACATGTTAGGTTGTTCAAAAAAAACAGGCAATATGGAAAAAGGGAATGTTTTCTAACCTGAAAAGAAAAATAAAATGCAGTGCTACTTATGTAGGGGTTATATAGAAAAACAGACAAAACTACTTGTTTAGGGTTATTTTTTAGTAAGTGGGGAAATACTTGTTGACGGGTTCATTTCGGAAGTCCATATTCACGCATCATATCAACCTTTGAATACATGCCCCCCTCCCCACACCGGAATTTGACAAGAATGGTGAACAATCCACAATTAGTTAAGAATTTACAGGGCCTGCCTCTGGACTTTTAGACATTTTGCCATTGTTAAATCACCTCCAAATTTATTTATTCTTAAAAATCTATTAAAATCAATAAAATTAAATAAAGTTTAAATAAAAAATAATAATTATTTTGTTTTCAGGTCAAAGAGAGGTCAGAGGGGCAAATGAAGTCAGCGTGTCATCTGTGACATAGCATGATGATCTAATAAAACAATCATCCTAAATGAACACTATCGAGTTTCATTCTCCTTTTAAAACAATTCTCATAAATGAAACATTATAGAGTTTCATTCTCACCTTTTCCCATTTTCCCCAAAAGCAACTGAAATGGAGACAGCATTTTTTCAGTCTTTTCCTGTGATTAGTTGTTTCATTTTTGTAGGATTAAAAATAGTATATCGTCAATTATAAACTCCTTCTGTTTCATCAATTAGCATGAAAAGAAACACGAAAACAATAATGAACAGTTGAAAATTAATATATAAGTTCAGAAATAGTGTGGTTTGTGGGTGTGTGGTTGGTGTATTCCCGAAGGATTTCCATGCATGATTAGATTGATTTTGTTGCTGTTTGGGTTTTCAATAGGGCTTAGACTGTCACAAATTGATGGGTTAAATTCCGAATACCCCCCTTCAGTAATAGAATTACTTTAGCTTTGTGGATCACGTAGTGTAGTTCAACATTTTTGCCGCTTGACGATAGAGCATTTTAGCGCAGTGGCGGTTAAGGAAAAAAGGGCCCTGTCAGCAGATTTAAGGTGGTACCCCCTTTTAGGCGCGATTTCACAACGCCATGTTGCCGTTAGTTTAAATTGCGACTAGAGGGTGTCTGAGGGGCCTGAGAGCAATATTTTAGGGAGGGGGGCTTTTGTCAGCAGCTCTGACACTGCTGAATCTTAAATCCGCCACTGTTTTAGTGGCTATGGTAGCGCTAAACCTATATTTTTCCACCCTCTATATACAGGATTTTCATACTTTCCCCAACTTTAGGAACAGTTGTTGGCAACAAAACAAGATATTCTTCTCCAGCTTATTGTTCTCTTTTTGCCCATTAGTGATTTTTGCTCGCCAGTTTGGTACGTACATCGTAAAAATCATATATAATTTGGAAAACCATCCAAAGGAGGGCTACAAGATTTATTCTTGGTCAGAGAAGGGGTGATCAATCATATGAAGGGCGTCTGAACCAACTTAATCTCATGAACTATAAGCCAACGACGAAATACCTCTCTACCTTGTTGTTGGGGGCGCAACTTGTCTTTTAATACTCGTTAATTCACTTTCTGTCAACTGGTCTGTAAACTTTCGTCATTCCAGTAATTTGCTTTTTAAGATCATATACCTCCAAAACCGCTGTTTCAAGTTTACCATGCTTGCATTTTCCCCCGTATGGTGGCGAGCTTCCTGCCGTCAATATGTTTCATTGTTTATAGCAGTACAGCATTTTTTAAGAAACTTCTGAAAAAAAAACATTTCAACTGAAATAAGCTTTGCAGATGGAGCTGGACTCCTAGTAATTTTATTTCTAAATGGCTTTTTATAAATTGTTGTCTGCGTCTGCCATACTTCCTTGCATTTCCGAATTCCCAACATGTATGCTTTTTTGCGAGGGTGGGTTTTTAGGTTTCTACGTTAGGTAGGGTGGTTGTATGTGGCATCTGGTATGGGTTTTTGGTGGTATTGTGGTTAATGGTTATGACATGTGGTTTTTCCTTGTTCAATGAAATATGGCTGTCTGATTTCTTGTTTTTTAATTGAAATTGAGTGCAATATTCAAAATATTTTGTATTTTATCATTGTTGTGCTTCGCGCCTCAGTGAGTCGGAGAATCACAATCCTTTGGATGACAGCGGTTTTTTGCTCCTGATGTCCTCCTGGCTAGCTCACTGATGCAATTTTAATTTTAATTTTTATATTTCTTTTTTCCTGATATTTCCTGTATATTGTTCCATTTTGATGTTTCTTAGCCTCATATGTAAATAAATAAATAAATAAAACTTATGACGTCATAGTGACGTCATATGGACTGTGGACGAATGTGATATTCTATTTATGAACAGTGCTTAACGATGCTGCTATCATGTATTATAAGTTTTTTACCAATAATTTGGAAAAATCTCTTTGTAGGTATAATCGTTATAATGAAACAAATAGAGAGATAGTAATTAAAAGGGCCTTGGAACTTCAGAAGTAATCATGTAGGAGCTGGGCGATAAATGGGTCCCTTTTTTATTTTCATTAGGGCTGTGTTTTTTCTATTCATCTCCGTACAATGACCTCGGGTCTAAAAGAAAAGGGTGTGCAGCGCCCTCTTGTGTCATGTTTCCTTAATTTTGTGGTGGAGTGGATTGAGCATGAAACCCCTATTTACTTTAAGGCATTTTGGCACGCATTGGGGTGGTTTAAAAAAAATTATTTAAATGAGCTTAAGATAACCTGATTTTGAAACTTGCATGGTAATTGGATCATTGCGTTTTCTTAAAAATTGACTTTAGGTCAAAATTTAGCGTGAGTGTGCTTTTTCGGAGGATTTCATTTTCATTCATTCGTGTTTTTTAAAGGCTGTCCGCTACAAAGAAATCACAAACTTGGACCTGCTCAAGAATTTGAGCATTCTATCTTAGCATTCATTTGAATGTTCCTCAGCTCAACATGCGCCTATTCAAATGTACAGAGGTCAATGCGCATTGTATCGTTGTTACAATTACTAGGATCATTCAAATGAATGTTGAAGGACACCGCAGACAACTACATGTAGTAAAGTACTACTTACTCAAATATTTGTGATCATCCTTCAATGGTCATGTATAGGCCATTGTAATATACAATTTTGTCCTTTTATTTAAATTTTCGTGCTCCAGCGCTGGGGATTACTTTATTTCCTTCCTAAAATAACACAACAGTATCTTAAACCACGCAAGCGTGTCCCCACAGAAAAGAGTGCACTTATTTAAGAAAAATGATAAAATGTAAACTCATTTATTCCAGAAATAACAGTGACAATGGATATACCCATAACCTCAACATGCCAAGCGAACAAGGGAGCTGATATTCAATAATCGGTAATCCGTCTGCGGCCTCGGGACACACTTCCTTTCTTTTACATCTGTTCTATTTTTAATGTTCACAGCATCTAATAGACTTTTCGAAATTATGTTCTTGCCGCATTGGCAAGTTCTTTCCTCGTTTCGCGATAAAAGCAATCTTGAGATTCTAACTGTGTTTTTCAATTAACTTGACCATATGATTAATATTTTTTTGTCGAAAAGAACATGTAAAGGGACCAAATCATGAAAGAACAGCCCATGGCAAGGTCTGACCTAAATTGTGCATAACCTAGATCTGCAAGTTATTGTCTTTAAAAACCCTATTTCCTATTCAATTTACCAAAAGCAAATGGTATTCAGCGACCTACAATTTTTTAAAACATACTCAGTGAGTATGTTGCCCTTTAAGTTATGAAACAGATACTAGAGTTCAATACGGCGAAGTCCATAACACCTGATATAGCTTAAAAGCTTGTCACAGTGTAGCATTAACCATGGACCAGGTCAGACCCGGTTGAAGAAGAGAATCTGAAGTGTTTTTTTTAGGAATTGATGTTTATATCCTTACTCTATGTTGCTTGAGTTTCGTTACATATCGGTCACTGACATTCTGGGAGTAAATGAGTTGACATTTATTCATTTTTCTAATATGTGCACTTTTTCATTTGGGGATCAGCTTTTCCTGCTTTACATAATATTTTTAAATTTGTAGTGAAGGAAGTAATTGATCCCCAGCGCTGGAGCACAAAAGATCGTTAAAAATCACGAACGTATCATGGCCTATAACTTGTAAAACAGCAAGTGAGAAAGCATTAGTAAAAATCTTGAAAATAGCGCCCTCGTCTAACTGTGCATTGCAGTGCTACAAACTATCCTTATTTTGAATATTTTTAAAAAAAAAAAAACAGGTTGTTTTTCATTTTTTAACCAAAATTGGAGCACTTCTGAGTTTTGAGACCCCTGTATCAAATGGAATTGACCTTTTTTTGGCACTTTAGCCATTTTGACCGCCAAGTCCTAATAGAGTCCCGCTCTAATAATGTGTGAAGTAAACTTTTGAAGAGACCTTTGCGAATAACCCGTTTTAGTTTAGCGATATTGTTTAATGTTCTGGGGTATGGGAACTAGATTAATTGTGGGTCATAGCATAGAAGGAATTTTGTAGTAAGTGCTTGCTTAAATCGGATATTGCTATTTTAACATCTAGTTAAAATTCTGGCTTATTCTATTTATTTTAAAATCATATAGTTTTTTGTGTTTTTAAGTTTTTATGTTTTTTAGTTTTGTCTTTTGTTTTTGTTTGAAATAATTAAAATATTTTAACTTGGAAGTGGGGGGTGAAACAGTGTATTAAATTGGGGTTTGCAAATAATATAAAGTGTGGTATTTCATAACAGAGTGGGTCATTAATAAGGGGGCACGAACTGGGGTTTTTTGGCCTATTATTCTCAATATTTCAACAAAGTATCGGCCAAAGTTGTTGTAAAATTTAACTCTCAATATATTAGGGTTCAATACGAAATAAACTAATACTGTTTTTATTTCGAAAACACTCCTGCAGTGCGAATGCTTCCTATGCATTGGGTCCATTTAACCACATAAACATTGCCAACACGCGACGTTTGTCCCTTGGGAGCTATTCAAACCCAAAACGTTCACCTATTCTATGGGTATACGTTTCCTATAGAAGTCCCATTGATGCAAATGAAGGCATTACAGATTGATTCCGTCCTGGCTCTGTATGACTTGTGCAAGTAGTGCTTGACGGAATTAATGGCAATACCATCATTTGCATCAATGGGAACTTCTATTGAAACGTCTACCTTCTTATGTCTCTCTATTGAAAATCTTGTCACAAGAGAGTGACTTTGAATCGAGAGCCGTTTACTAGAATATGCATTCGCGTTAGAACGTTTTATGGCAACCTTGACTGTTAGTGATATAACTAACGGCATCAATGGCGTTGAAGTTGGCGTTTGGAATAACACGCAACTCCGCTATTCTTTAACTGAGCGACCAATGTCAACCATAAAACATGTCTGCCAAGTTGCATCCAAGTTTTTAATTTAAGAACAATTATGTGTTTTGCAACGCTTTATTTTTCCTTCGAATCCGACAATTAGCGCACTTTCGGTATATCTTCAATCTGGTCATAATAATTTCGTTATATATTAAACACGCATATCATTAAACATGCAGTCGTTAAACTGATACCAAAATCACTGATACCAAATCTGTAATTTTGAATTTTGTCCATACAAACAATGTGTAAGAGACGAGGAAGTCCACCTTTAAAACGGGTGCAGACAGGCAGGGGTTTCGAATCTCGCTACTGCCAGGGGTGGTCACTGGTTATAAATATATAAAATTTTCATTATCTTTTTCAGTTAGAGGGAAAATTCTATATAATTCCACAAAAGATAGAAAATTAATGGCTGCCCTTTGAGGTTAATAAGGAAGACCTGCTCCGGGATCAATGGGTGGTGTCCAAAACTTCTGCCGTGGCGTCTAGACCGTACATCCCGGTCATAACTATCTACTTCCTGCGCCACAGTCACAGTAGTTTTATGTTGCATAACCTATATTCTTCACAATAAGTTTTTGGGCCACCCTGATTTTTGACTTAAAAACAACATGGCGGCCAAAATACCAAGTCGTACTAAAAATCAACTAAAATGTATATTTTCCGTTGTGAAATTCACACAACTGAACTCTTAATTTATTATTTTAATTTATAACACATAGGTCTTTGCTTTTGACAAAGTGAGATTTCAAGTGATCGAAAGAATTCAAAATGACCGCCACAAACGCTCCATACACTGATGGATTACATTAAGTTTATTGTTAAAGGTCCATAGTCCGATCGCTAATAGCCTCGTCCCCAGGGACCCCAGATTTTATCGGAAGTGGTCAAAATTTTAGAATCAGAAGAAAGCTACTACTTTTCTCATTTACCCTGTGAAATCTTAGGGCAAATTTGGCTGTTATGAGCGAAAATATGCCCGATTTGGGTCGACTAATGTTAATTTTACACAGTATATACTATAAGGGGCTTATAACATCGCGGTTTTAGCTCTCACATCGAAACGGATTGAAATATCGACGCGAAACTTTGCAGATGGGGTTTTGGGGCGAAAGCCCTTCTATCAAGAAGAAAACTTTATACACTTAAATCGGACCACCCTCCTTTAAGGATATTATCGTAATGTAATATGATGCATTGTTAACTTAATGTTGAGCTACTACAAGAAAACATATAGGGCTATCATTGTTTCTCAAAACGGCTAAAAAGAATTCAAGATGGCTGATATTTGCGTTATTTAAGTAATGTATCACTTTAACTCTATTGTGGGGGTTATTTCGTTGCTGTAAGTGGTGTATATTACAATTATTTAAAACGTTTTATTACTAAACTATATAGATACAGATTCTCTTAAAAGTGGCTACCATTTTCATGTAAAATTGCACTTTGACCGCCATTTGTATTTCTTATTGGCCGCCATTTTGGGCAAAATGATAGTCCACATAGGCTTTTGGTAGTAGTTCAACAATTATTTAATAATGCATTATTACAATTACGTTTATATTGTAAAGATTAAACTTATGGTTAGTTTGCTTGTATTTAGCGTTTGTGACGTCCATTTTTTAAGTATTTGGGTTACGTGATCAACATATTGAAGGTTTATTGTGTGGCTGCAAAGACCTAGGCTTTAACATACATTAAAGGGGTTAAATTTTGAGTTTATGAGTGCAAAAGCTTATACTAAACAATATTGTTATGCAACCTAAAAACACTAGTAGGCCCTAAATGTGTGTCAGGAAACTGTAATAACATCCTTCGTCTAAAACTAGTTCCTGCCATATGCTCAAAAGTGTTGTAAAACCAGGTCATTTCTAAACTAGCTCCTGCCACTTTTCAGTAGTGCTTTTTATGTTGTATTTATAATATAATAAGCTTTTGGGCACCCCTGATTTCATTTAAAATAAGATGGCGACCAAAATGCCAATTTTGAACCAAAGTGATCTTAAAATGTTTATACCCGTCAGAAACCGCACACAAAACTCCAAAATTGACCTTCTTAATGTACAAAGCATAGGTCTTTGCATCTAAGCAAAATGTCTATTTGAGGCTGTTACACAAAGAATTCAAAATGGCTGCCACAATTGCTATATATAAGTAAGCATAACGATAACGTTATTCTTTAGAATATGATCGTAATCTTAATGATGCATGATTAAATTATTGTTGTGCTACTACCAAAACACCTATGGGCTTTCATTTTGGCCAAAATGACTGCCATAAGAAATACAAATAGCGGTTTAAATGCAATTTTTGACTAAAATCGACAAAAAACGTGTATTTTACATTGATTTGGTAGCCATTTTGAATTTTCCAGCTATTTTTAAGAGAATCGGTAGCTATATAGTTTGGTAATAAATAATTGTAATAATCCCATTTAGAGAACGAAATAATCCCCAACAATACAGTTAAACTAAGTGATACATTACTGTAATTAACCTAAATATCAGCTATCTTGAATTCTTTTTTTGCCGCCATTTTGAGAACCAATGATAACCCTATATGTTTTCTTGTAGTAGCTCAACAATAAGTTAACAATGGATCAGTTACATTACGATAATATCAACATCAATGTATTGAGCGTTTGTGGCGGCCATTTTGAATTCTTTCGATCATTTGAAATTTCACTTTGTCAAAAGCAAAGACATATGTGTTTGGAAATTAAAATGGGAAATTTAGAGTTTTTGTGCGAATTTCACACCGGAAAAATAAGAATTGGTATTTTGGCCGCCATTGTTGTTTTTAAGTCGAATATCAGGGTGGCCCAAAAGCTTAATTTGAAGAATATAGTTTATGCAACATAAAAATATAGTGAATATGTGGCTGGAAAGTAGATTAGTTATGACCTTGGATGTACCTGTCTAGTCAAAGGGAAAAATAGATCAACTGTAAAATTTGCTTAGGGTAAAAATACACATTCCATCTTGTAGGGTTCCAAAGTAGATGAAATAAATTCCACAGTGACCCCGCTCTGTGAACCAGAGTTAACGGATCAAAGGTCTAACAAGGTCAAATATCAAAATTGCTATTTTGCTAACTGCCGAGTGTGTGTGTGTGCTGAGATTGGAGTCTTAAGGACGTGCATCACAAGATTATCTTAGACCTAACTTTGGGGTCTGTGGAAGAAAGAGAGGGAGAGAGCTAAGTATGAGAGCTTATAAAATAAAACACGGCTGAGAAATGGTCATAGGCCTATATAGTAGGGTTATAAACGAGAATCCCATTCTAGAAGTTTGGGGAAGAAGGTTTGAAAATGTTTTTCTATAGTTTTAAGGGTGCTGAATCAGAATTTTTGGGTCCAACCTCTGGGAAATGTGGGGGGTAAAATTTGTACAGGGGTAAATTTGAAATCAA